>OX422209.1:540465308-540752808 GCA_949130495.1 Sambucus nigra
TTATCTCCTAACCATAGATTATATCTGATGACCCTTTTATTAGGAGTATTTTAATCCAGTTATGTTCATCTCAATACAGACTTAAGTTCTTAACAACTTAATTAATTTAATATTAATCGTTCAATTTTATCTACTTACAAGATTAGTATATTAATCACAGGTACATATATTTATCACTCATAATATATACACTAATAAGGCACCCCACATAAATCTATAGTACTAGCATTCTCTGCTATCAAGTCCCCGTATCTCTCGTAAAAAAGGGAAATACTGGTTCAGAATCACTCTTGAACTGTATTAACACAAAACACACGTATTGGAGGTGAATCATAGTTCCAAGTCAGAAAGAGGTCCGCACATACCCTCACGTCTCTTAGGACCGTCTGACTATCATTATATGATAGCTGTACCAAGGATGCAATGTTCTAGGGTACCAGTCAATATCTCCCATAAAGATCCTATCGAGATAAGACTGTCCCTGCGAGAAACCTCCTTGATAGGAAGTAGTGAGAGTATGATTACATGCAAATATACCATATATAGATATATGCACCTATACATATATTCACATTATTCAGTTAGGTACGCCCACAACCCATAATATGTTCTAGCTATGCATAGCATATAACGCTCAAGTTCTACGTCCAATTAAATTATTCTTTTTATTCTCTCAATTACTCTAAATCGGTAAGTACTTATCGACTCTTGACGTTTATTCTCTCGATAAATGTAATCTCATTAGGTGTACCCTCACTACTCTACTGGTCTAAGTCTTTTTAAATTCTTACAAGCCCTACTTTAATGTACGCATAATTTCTCACTCAATTTATATCCCCAAAATCCTACGGTTAAATCTAACATAAACTCGTCTTACCCGGACCCTACTGGTCCTTCTCATATCCCATAATGATATTTAAATTATGTCCAAAGTTCCTTACACATTTCGAATTGGACTAACATAAAAAGGGGAAGAAGTTTTAGTTTCCTGGAGGAGTCAATCGATTGATGAAAAGGGGTCGATCGATTGATCCAGTCGATCGATAAACATTCTTGAGCCGATTGATCGATCAAGCAGATGTTGACCCAATTTTTACAATTCTAGCCTACGGGTTTCATCCAGTATAAATCCTCAAACCTCCATTAACATGTCCCAAACTGCCAACCAAACATCATGAATGTTGTATAAACTAATATAAAAGATTTCTAACATAAAACATTGAAAAATTCTTCAAGAATCGTCATCATAGGGGATTAATTCAAGAAATTATCATTTAACCCTTATTCATCTAATTTTCTCAAGAATTCATTTGATTTCCAGATTTCTATTTCTACCGGGCATCAATTTTGTGGATAATATTCTACATATGACAGATATCCATCTTAACATGGTTTCTAATAATATAATGGCGAAATGGAAAATAATCTAAACTACTAAAGCAATTAAATACAACTCCAGATGCCCTCCAAAAGGTCTCCAATCCATCCTATACAGCTACTCCAGCAACTATACCAGAAATGTTAGTCAACGCCATGGGTTAGAGTCCGCCACTTAAATACTAGCTACTCCTCACAGTTAGGGTCCATAAACCCATACAATAGCATTTTACATGATAATTATATCAATAAAGTGTATTAAATTAAACGAAATATATTAACATGCAAGTAAAAATAAGCTACCACAATCTACCCACATAACTAAGTCACCCTAATTGTGTAAGTCTAATTATTCCATTCAGACGTCTGATTTGTTGAAGCTATTACTTACATTTCAATAATTTAATTAAATTAATTCTAATCGTTGTATTTATGCGACACCAATATAGCTAGCTCACTCTCTTAAGAATCCTGTACATTATGTTGGCACGCTCAAATTATTACACCACACACAATCCCTTGACTATAGCCAGTTTGCCCATATTCTGTCGGCTCTACACATATCGGTGAGGTTCCACGCATGACACATCACAATAGGTAGTTTGTTCGTATTCCGTAAACCATGCACATATTAGTGATGACAATACACACCAATGTCGTTATATTCAGTTTGCCTCTTATTGTTAGCCCCGCACATATTGGCGACACAAATTTCATTTTAATACCTGTTTATTATCTTAGGCATTAATTCTAAATTTTCTCAATTTCTCATTATTCTATATTAGGACCATCATTTAGTCAAGCACAAATTCCTCAGCTTAACCCAAGTCTCATACCTAGAGGTCTACAAAATGCAAGCGTGTCCTAGCCTAACATTTAGGAAAAATACCTACCGCTAGCTACTACCTAACCTTGCAACTAGGCTCATGATTGAATGGAAACGATGTACAAATAAGCCCCACCCACATTCATCCATTCATAAAAACCCATACTATCTAGTCCCACACCTAAAAAGCGTTACCAACAACTAAGGCCTGCCTACTAGTCCCATACCTAGTAAGCAACCTATAAATAATGTGAGAGAACTAACTATCCCAACAATCCCGTCGTCTCTGCAATGCCAAATTTATTTTTATAACTTAACGAATCACAAATGGCGTAGTTTCAACTTATCACAATAATTCTTTAAATTCATCGCAAGATCACTATTTATCCAATTTGTTCGTTTAAGAAATATTAATTAAGCAATTCATTTTCTCGTGAAGTTCTCGGATTTCTAATCACATGCATATTTTTGGGAGCATAATTCAATAAATCTCAATTCTACAAGATGCACATAAATAACGTGATTATTTATATCGAAATCAATTTATAACATTCCTGCACTTTATTCTACACGCGAACGTCATAATATCTAACGGAATCCCAACCTCTAACCTAAGCATGCAAGGGTTTTGAGTCTTAAATTTTATTAAAGATTTAAATAAAAACTGTCCCAAATTTAGTTTCACTTTACCTAATTAGTGTTTCTAATTTATTTTAAGAAAATAATAATTATTAGTGTCAAGGCAACATTTAAAATGCATATTTCCAAAGGGGAACAATAGAATTATTCATGCCTGTAAAAATCATTTGAAGAATCTGATTTGATAGTTTCATTCCACTCGAGAAAACAATAAAAATACGTTTGTTGATACCAAATTTAGTCTGCTGACGTGGACCAATCACATGAAGCACGTGTCAACCTACGTGGAAAATACAAATACATTCAATGAACATCATACTCTCATCGAGCTACTTAGGCGCACCGAGTTACTCAGGCGCTCCGAGCAACTTAAGTATACCGAGCAACTTAAGCAGTCCGAGATACTTAGCGTGCAGAGCATCCAAATCAAGAAAACCAAAAGGCAACTACGCATTAAATGTGCATTATTATCGTACAGATTTATATGTCTACTAGATAACAACACATTATCTTTTCATATGTACAGCCTCAAGGCTATAAATACATTGTAACCTCCTCATAAGAAGGGGACTTGGGATCTCTTGGTAAACCCATTATCGAGATTCAAGGCAAACAGTTAGCATACAAAACAGTGGACGTAGGCCATTTTCATAAGGTTGAACCACTTTAAAAATATTTTATCTTATTTATCTATGATTGAGTTTTTTACATCAACAGATTGGCGCCGTCTGTGGGAACGACTATACTTAGCGTTTTTCACCAAACCACTCATTATCTATGGCTGAAATTCCAGAATCTAGTGAGCAAAATACTGGGCTCCCTCCAAACCCCTCTACTCCACCAAATATCCAAGATCTGGATGGCATAATGGCTAATTTAGCCCAAGGGCAAATGACCATTCAAGAACCCATGCGTCAACTTATACAAACTGTTCAAGGTGGAGTACCGGCTCAATCAGGACAATAAAATGTTTAGATAAATATCCATATGCCATCTTCAAGAACTAGACGAACGCTATTCTTGGAGGTCTCTTAATCTAGACGTACCGACTCATATCATACTAAGAAATCTAATGATCCTTCGTATCGACCTAGCCGGGCCTCATCGGTACGAGCTACAGATTCTCAATGGAATGTCACTCTAACTCCAGAAAGGACTACTGCTCTAGAAAGGTTGAGTAGAGTCTCTCCTATTGATCATTTGGGCCCTAGGAGGAATAGAAATCCTCCTAGGTTTGCATCAAGGAACCCTCAATGACCATCCGACCTAAGGGAAGGCTCTGCCCAATCACGCCCAACAGCCAGTAATAAAAGGTCCCAAGAGGAAAACTCAACGCGATCAGTTGCTCGAACAAATAGGCCCGAGGTAGGAAATGATGCTTGGAAAGGCTCTATTCAAAGGTTGGAGGATCGATTAGGGGAAATGGCTAAGGCCAAGAATCCTCTACAAAGAACTTTTGTCCAAGGTACCCCGTTCGTACAAGCAATTGTGGATTTTCCCACACCATCAAAATTCAAACCTCCTATAGTGACACCTAAATATGATGGAAAAACTGATCCTGTCCTCCATATAGAACAATACCAAGTTGCTGTCGATATCTATGCGGTTCCAGAAGAGATGAGATGCAGGGCATTTTCAGGAACTCTCACCGGGTCAGCTCAGATATGGTACAACAACCTTCCTCGGGGGAAGATTGCGACTTTCCTTCAACTGGTAGAGCTTTTCATAGGGAATTTCTATTTTGGAGAAAAAACAGTTAAACGAGTAGCACACTTACTGAGTGTTAGACTGAAGACAGACAAAAGTACCACGGACTATATTACTCGTTTCAATAACGAGAAACTTGAGGTAATTGAGTACGAGGAGAATACAACAATTACTGCTATCATGAGTGGACTGTTACTAGACACGTTGTACTATACCTTGGCCAAAGATCTGCCTAGGACCATGGCAGAACTGATGGTAGAGGCAACCAAAATCATGAACACTGAGGAAGCCATGGCTACGAAGAAGAATACAGACACTAAGGAGACCAAGGTTGAGGCTGGTAAAACTGAAAAAAAGGATCAAAAGAATAATGGTGGCAACAGGCAGTCGAATGGTAAGCAAACGCTGGAGCAGATGAGGAAGTATGGAAATTATACTCCCTTGAAGGTAGACATAAATCACATTCTGGAAGAGATTAAGAATAGTGAAGAGCTAACCTGGCCAAAGAAAATGAAGGCAGATCCTAACAAAAGGGACAACTCCAAATACTGTGAATTCCACAAAGATCATGGCCACACGACTAAACGTTGCATAGCTCTTTAGAATGAAATTGAAGCATTCATCAGGCGAGGAAAACTAACTAAGTACGTTGATCGCCAAAATGGTGGAAAAACTAGCAGTAGAGGAAGGAATAGATCTAAATCTCCTCATCGATCAAAGGAAGACAAGAAGAGAGATCACGAAGATGATCCAAAAGATGATACCAATCTCCCCAAAAGACCAAGACAGCCAAAACGGGAGGTATTTTCAATCCATTTTGGGTCATTTGAATGTAATGTCATTACAGGTGGAGATGCAAGAGGTAGAGATCTGACTGCAGAGAGAAAAGCTTACCTCAATAAGGCCTAAGCTTGCTCTTACATACAACATATAAACTTGGCTGAAGATGATCTCCCGAGGAAGGTGAATAGGGACAAACTGGTCATCGGCTTTTCTAAAAATGACCTGGCAGGTGTACTATATCCTCATGATGACCCATTGGTGATCAAGATGAGAATGAAGGAAATGGTCATCTCATGGGTACTCGTGGATAATGGTAGCTCTGCAGACATCATGTTATACCCATGCTTTGACAGTTTAGACTTGAAGTTAGTCCAGTTGGAGCCATATCATAGGCCCCTCCTTGGTTTTACTGGCAAAAAGGTTTTTCCACTTGGGACGATCAAGTTAGACATGCTTATTGGTACATGGCCTGCTTGCCGAACAAAAAGAGTACGCTTTTTTGTGATGGATAAAAATGTCCAATCAGCCTACAACATCATCATGGGAAGGGTAGGTCTGAAGAAGTTCGAGGTAATACCATCTACCGTTCATGAATGTTTGAAAATTCCCAACCAACTTTGGAGTGGGAGTTGTGAAAGGCGACCAGGAAGTAGCTCGAGAATGCTACTATTCGTCTGCCGAACAGGAGGAGCGAGAAGAATCCAGGAAGAAGACTACTACATATCAAGTGGACGAAACAGAAGATGCAGAGATTGAAACACTATATCCTAGAGATGAGTCTTAGCTCGTGAAGGGACAGGTCATGGAAGCTACCGAAAATATCATTCTGGACGACGAACACCCAGAACGAACAACCCAAATTAGTGCGTCATTGGATGTATTATTAAAACAAGAACTGGTAGCATTTATAAGGCGCAGAAAATAGACCTTTGCATGGAGTCATGAAGACATGCTAGGGATAAACCCGAGTTTCCCGTGCCACGATCTCAACGTGAACAAGGAGGTCAAGCTAGTGAAGCAGCGAAGAAGGGTGTTCAACCCTGAAAAAAATCATGCTATACAGGAAGAAGTAGAGAAACTACAGAAAGCCTTTTTTATTGAGGATGTCAAGTCTCCTGATTGGCTAGCAAATGTGGTGATGGTAAAGAAGAAAAATAATAAGTGGAGGATGTGTGTGGACTTCACTGATCTTAATAAATCATGCCCAAAGTATCATTTTCCTTTGCCCCGAATCGATCAATTGGTGGATGCTACCTCGGGGCATGAATTGTTGAGTTTCATGGATGCTTACTCTAGTTAAAACCAGATTAAAATGAAACCTAAGGACAGGGAAAGTACCTCTTTTGTCACCCCAAGGGGAACTTATTGCTATAATATTATGCCTTTCGGACTTAAAAATGCAGGTGCAACATATCAGCGACTGATGAATAAGGTGTTTGCAGAGAAAATCAGTCATAACATGGAGGTTTATGTCGAAGACATGATGACGAAAAGCAAGAAAGCTGCTGATCATTTGGTTGACCTAAGTCAGACTTTTGATCAATTAGAGAAATATCAAATGAAGTTGAATCCCACCAAAAGCATATTTGGGGTACGAGAAGGTATGTTTCTCGGATATATTATTAACCAACGAGGTATCGAGGTGAACCCTAAAATGATCAAGGACCTATTGGAGCTACGATCTCCAACTACGAAAAAGGAGGTGCAAAGTCTCACAGGGCGAGTTGCAGCACTTAACAGATTTATCTCACGAGCACCAAACAGATGCCTCCCATTCTTTAAAACACTTCGAAAAACTTTTGAGTGGAATCATGAATGCGGCGAGGCCTTTCAAGAATTAAAGAAATATCTGGGGACACCTCCATTGTTATCTAGACCAGTGATGGGAAAAAGACTTTACTTGTATCTGGCAGTTTCAGAGAATGCAGTTAGCTCGGCATTGATAAGAATGGAGGCCAGAGTGCAAAAACCAGTTTATTACACTAGCAAGGCCTTCCGAGGAGTAGAGCTCAGATATCCAAGACTGGAGAGGTTGGCACTAGCACTGATCGAAGTAAGTATAAGGATGAGTCCATACTTCCAAGCCCATACTATAATAGTGTATACTGATGTGCTATTAAGACAAGCTTAGCATAAACCGGAGAAATCAGGACGACTGATGTACTGGGCGGTAGAACTTGGTGAATATGACATAGTTTATGAGCCTAGGTCGTCACTTAAGGGACAGGCCGTAGAAGATTTTATCGCAGAATTTACTCACTCTGATACCTCCGAAGAGAATGAGTTTAATACAGACTAACCCGTGGATGTTACAAGATCATCGAATTTAACACCCGACCAACTTCCATCCGTGGACGATCATGAGAAGATAATCAATGAGCAGTGAGAAGTGTCAGGGTAAGACGAAATTAAGCATAAAATATTCCATCTAGGAACTCTGTCTGATCAAGAATTTGATAATGAAGTACCTGTATGGAATCTGTATGTGGATGGCTCTTCGTGTGCCACAGGTAGTGGAGCAGGAATTGTTTTAAATAGTCTTGATGAGATTGATATAGATTATGCTATACATTTTCAGTTTAAAGCTTCCAATAATGAAGCTGAATATGAGGCTATAATCGTGGGTCTAAGTCTGGCAAAAACCATAAAGGAAGAGCAGGTCGTGGTATTCAGTGATTCACAGTTAATCATAAATCAAATTCTTGGGTTGTATGCAGGGAAAGGAAAACTAATGGTCAAGTATCATGCAAAAGCTCTGGAAGTTGTCTCGAATTTTAATGAAGTTCAGTTGATTAGAATACCGAGATTGGAGAATGCAAGAGCCAACGCCCTAGCTCGACTGGCATCAGCAACACGCACCGAGCTACGAAGAACAATCCCAATAGAAACCCAGTGGATCGGAGTGTGGACGAAGACTTGATGATGAACTTCATTACCCTCGATTTGGGACCATCCTGGATGGATCCCATCAGGGCCTATATCAAAGAAGGGATTGTGCCACCTGATAAACTCGCAGCCAAGAAACTGAAGTTTAAAGCTGCTCGTTACGTATTGACCAGTGGCATTTTGTATAGAAGAGGAGTTATAGCAGGACTACAAAGATACGTCCATCCGCCCAAAGTGAAAGAATTGATTGAAGAGGTTCACGAAGGGTCTTGTGGAGCCCATGTAACAGGTTAGACGCTTTTGCAGAGGATAACAACACAGGGGTATTACTAGCCAACGATGAGAGCTGATTGCGCAGCTTACGCTAAGAAGTGCGATAAATGCCAACGTTTCTCTTCCATCCGAAGAACTCCCCAAGCATTGTTAACACCCATCACGTCCCCTTAGCCATTCGCCATATGGGGGATATACTTGGTCGGGCCACTTCCAACGACTAAAGGAAGGTTCAAATACCTTGTGGTTGCTGTGGATTATTTTACCAAATGGGTGGAAGACGAACCTCTCATTGATATGACATATGACAAGGTCTATCAATTTATTTGGAAGAGTATTATTTGCAGATATGGTCTCCCACACGCTTTCATTACTGACCATGGAACCCAATTTGACAACGAGGAATTCGCTGCATATTGTCATCAATCCAATGTACTAAAGATCCACTCCTCGCCAGGCTATCCCCAGAGCAATGGGCAAACTGAATTGACGAACATAACCCTATTGAACGGTTTGAAAAAATGGTTGGATGATGCAAAGGGAAATTGGATTAACGAGCTACACTCTGTGTTGTGGATTTATCGCATTACACCATGAACAGCAACTGGGGAGTCTCCATACATGTTGACATTTGGGAGTGAGGCTGTCATACCTGCTGAATTGGGTCTACCCACACATAGGGTGCTTAATTTCAATTCTCCTATAAGCGACTTGATGAGACGATTAGACCTGGATATGCTCGAAGAAGTTAGGGAAGAAGTAGCAATCAGGAATGCATCATACCAACAAAGAACAACCTTGTTCTACAACAAAAGAGTGAAGAAGTGCGATTTGAAAAAGGGGGATTATGTGCTGAAGAAAGTTATCCAAAAGCATAACAAACTGGAGGCCAACTGGCATGGACCTTATAGAGTAACTGAAGTTGTTCATCCTGGGACATATAAAATTGAAACTTTGGAAGGAGAAGAATTCAATAACGCATGGAATGCAGAGCATCTGCACAAGTACTATCAATAATTAAAATCCATATGTAACACATTTCTTTCAATATGAATAAAGTGATGTTTCACCCATATTTCCTTCTTTGTTGAATTTTTTTGGAATATTAGTGTTACACACTACACAAACACAAATTCAGAGCAACAACCATCAACTTCGATTGGTTGGCAATTCATTAACCACCAACTCCGGTTGGTTGGTAATTCATTAACCACCAATTCCGGTTGGTCGGTAATTCATTAACCACCAACTCCGGTTGGTCGACAATTCATTAACCACCAACTCCGGTTGGTCAGCAATTCATTAACCACCAACTCTGGTTGGTCGATAATTCATTAACCACCAACTCCGGTTGGTCGACAATTCATTAACCACCAACTCCGGTTGGTCGACAAACTAGGCAAGAAGATGGATGACCTGCCGGGGAATCCACTATCTAGGCAACAAGGTAATCCTGACGAGATTACTACAACTAAGCAGGAACATGGGATGAAAATCATTCCATTGCTTAGGCCCAAAGAGTGATAAGTCACTATAATCAAACTACAAATGGGATAAGTTCCATTATTTGAAAACAAAACAAAATATTTTTCGTCCTTTACACACACACACACACACACACATATATATATATATACATATTCACCAACGAATAAATGAGGACATTCTATAAATTATTTCGAAGAAAATGAAATTGTAAAAGACTAAATCTTTCTTTATTAAAACAAAGCAGATTACATGCGATATGAAATTTGATTCATTACAAATGTCCTATTCTAGGGGTTTCTTTCCCTTTGCTTTTGACACAGGTTCCACCCCAGCTGGAGAATCATCTAATGCATAAGGAGAGTTTATAAAGTTCATATCTTGCAGCATTCTGACATTCATTACGGATGGTCGATCAAACAAGTGCTCTGGACGAGATATCTCAAAGTTTGAATGAAGACTATAATCACCAAGATACTTGGAGATCAAAATCCGGGGAATGGAACGGGATGGAATCCAACTATGGTCAAGTTTGAAGGGAGGCACATGTAAATCAAGAACTCCAGGTTCATAATAATACCATAAGAAATGACCTTGCTCCAGTTTCAGAACACATAGGGCATTCAACCACCCCTGCTTATATCCTTCATTGTTCGACTGCTGCAAATGAGCATCAAGATGATACAGAGCTTCATTATACCCAGCCATCCAAAATTCCCTGGGCTGCTTGTGAAATTGATAAGTCAATCTCTCAAGTTGCTCGTGGAGCTTTTTCACCATAATTTCTTTACTTTCCAGAGCAGAACTCTGATTGGAGAGTTGGTCGGTGAAACTCTGGATCTTCTTAGACATTTTTGCCAAAGCCTGATTCTTCACCATCAATTGAATGACTTGATTTTCTAAGGCCAATTGAGTTCTTGTCTCCTCAATAGTAACCCAACCAGCCCTTGCTCGTCCACAGGAAGAAGATCTTGCTCTGCCACGAGCAGGTGTGGAAGGTCCAGTTCATTTCAAAGTCTCTAACTCCTCCCGTAAGTTAGCATTTTCTATTTCTAAAAAGGAAAAGCCATCATCATTAATTGGGATCAAGGCTCCCGAAGAAGAGGAGGCAGCAGATTTGAGCTGTTTTATTTCCTCCTGCAATGCGATATTCTCTTGCTGTAGCAGCTTGGCAATATGTCTATGCTTTTAAATCTCAAGCTTTAACATACTTTTCTTTTTCTCCTGAGCTGAAATGTACTTGTCATATCCCTTGTCAGCACTTAATTGTTAGTACTTTTTCTCATAAATTTGATGCAAAAGTGAAGTGGATTCTTTCTACTGCTATTGAAGTTCCTCGATCGTTCCTTGAAGATCTTTAATTATTTCGTAATAAGCCACATTGTTGGCTACAGAACGATCAAGTAGGCACTTCAAATACTGGTAAGCATCAATTGCTCGTTCAAAAGCATCTGATCCAAGGATGTCAATTATTTGGGCCTCAATAAAGTCTGCCTGACCAGCTTTGAAATAGTTATTGAAGTTCTTCATCAACTCTGTATCATGAGATGATAATAATTTCATCCTGGCCACAAACTAGCAAAGACAAAATGAAAAACAAAATCAACAATGATGCGAACAGAGCAAGTAAGAGAGAAATTCCAGACGAATAACAAAAGTTTATTTTTATTCATCACGACAAAGAAAAACATAGTTCAGGATTATATCTAAGAAACAAGGCAATAAAAAAACCCTAACAAATTTACACCTTATCCTTATTTCCTATGACTTCCTCGAACGGTTTGGATGAAGGGGCTGGCTACTCCGAGAGCAATGGCAGTTTCTCGACAGATGTGCTAGCTTGTTGGACTTTCTCGGAAAGTTGAACAACAGGGATCTGCTCTCTTATCATCATAGAAGACTCATCTGATGTAGCTTTATCATCATCATCATCATCATCATCATCATCATCATCTTCTTCTTCTTCTTCTTCTTCTTCTTCTTCTTATTCTTCTTCTTCTTCTTCTTCTTCTCCAGGAGAGGGATGAGGGCCATGAGTATTCTCCTAGAACAACTCAGAATCTTCAGTAACCTTCAATTTCTTCAAAGCTGCTACCCATCCATCCCTAAAATACTTAACACTGGCACACTCCATCTGAGAAGACATAACAACCAGGCCCTTATTCCAACCCTTGTCCCAACAAGCACTAAAAGATTTTTTAACAGCAACTTTCCTTTTTGCTCTTTCCGAGGCAGTCTTTTCTCTAAGGAGCTCTTTGACAGACTTCAGTTTTTCTTCTACCTATGTCTTATGTCGCTCAATTTCTTGAAGCTTAGCAACATTTTCCTCAGCAGATTTAAGCTTGAACTCAAGCTCCTCTTTACGTTGTTCAGCATCCTTTAATTTCTTCTCCAACTCTTTGGAGGCAATCACAGCTTGATCACGATTTAATTCAAGAGACTTGAATTATTTCTCCCATGCATCTTTGTCTTCCTTATACTTCTGATGAGATTCCTTCAAAGATTGAGTTAATCCAACAAAAGCTTCTTCTACCCCACTCGAGGAGGTGGAAGCCCTGATGGCTTCATCTTTCTTTAAAATACTATTGAAACACGTCACGAGATGAAGAAGGAAGACTTTTAAGTTAATATATGAATATAGTACTAGAAGATAAAGGGCTCAGGCTAACGATAATTACTGATGTAATGTGTTGAGCAGCCAAAGTAGTAATTCTCTCACGAGAAAAGGTATCTTCAATGCCTTGGAATTATGGGATAGTCCAAGATCTGATCAAGCCCATAGCAGAGCTCGAAGGAATAAGAGTTGGAACATTACCTTCAACAATTGAAGGTTGAGAGATAGGGTCATCAGCTCTCTCAGTAGAACTTCTTTTCAATCTCCTCAGAGGAACAGGAACACTTTCAATTAAAGATGTTGTCTCTATTTGTGAAATGGAAACCGTTTCACTTGAAGGTGCTGTCTTTTTTAGAGGCACATGGGGCTTCTTGCCAGTTTCCTTAGCAGCAGTAGAAGGGGGTACATTTATATTCTTTATCCCCTCATCTGGGGCATCTTGTATGTTCTTCTTTGCCTCTTTAGTGGCAAAGGCAGACTTGTCAAAAAATATGGGAGCTTTCCTCTTCTTCATCAGATCAGTAATAGGAGTACATAAATAAAAAGAAGATCCTTCCACACTGGTTTCAGAAGTTGGTATCCGATCAAGATCAACCAGCATAGGACGAGCAATAAAAGATGAAGTGGAGCTTCTGTATCTCAACAAATAAGAAGCAGCTCTTATGTTCTCCCTAACAATTGATTGATGCAAGCCCCGGATAAGTTTTAAATGTTTTATGTTAACATCAGTCTCTTTTGGAGGATTCCTTTTACTGTTAACTGTAACAAACAAAATTAATGTCAGTGATGCATTTCATCGAATACAAAAAAAATAAGAATTCAAAAATTTAAAAAACCTATCCCATTGCCATAAAGCGGACACCCGGGACCTTGGTACACGTCATTTCCATTTAATGGAGGGTGTTGCCAAATTTTCATCACAACCCCATGACCAAAATAGTCCCTATTGGCATCGGGAAGATTGACAACTAACGCTCTATAAGAAAACCTAGTTTTTAAATAGAAAGTAGTGTCACCGGTAACCCATCTATAGCAATACATAATTTCTGAAATTCCCAAACGAGTTCCATGAAGTTGATTAAACCTATGTACGCTATTAACTACCCTCCATGTATTTAGATCTACTCTTGCAGGTACAATATCAAAATATTGGCAAAACTCCAAACACAGGTGATTTGGCGGGAAAGAAAAGACACACTCAGCTAAAAAAAGACTTGGGAACCAGTGTCCCTTAGCCAAAGAAAATAAATCAGAAGGACAGGGAAGTTCTTCCAAAATAATCCACGAAGGGATTGAAAAGTCAGACCGAAATTTATCCAACGATTCAACAAGATAAACCATGGTGAATAAAGTAAATAAAGAAGAAGGAAAAAATCTTACAGAAGAAAGAGAGATCAGTTGATAATGAATGATGGAAAGAACGAAGGCACAAGATAGAGAGAAAATGAAAGTTCAGAGATACGGATTTGAAAAGTGGAAGACGATAGGATTTCTGTCGCACTTAAATACTTTACCTCGGGAATAGAGAAAAATAATGATTACGAGGGAAGACGTTTGCGTTTCCGGCGGCTAAAAGAAGAAAAAGGCACAAATATCGAAGTGATCGTGAAAATTCAAAATATTTATGAAGCTTGATATTATGCGCTCAAAAAGGAATTATATACAATGAAAATTTTCCTAAAATTCATGAAGACCAGTAATCCAAGCAGTTTTCAAGAAAAATGTTCCACACTCTTCTTCAACCTCAACTGTGAAACATTGGGGGCTTCTGTTGATACCAAATTTAGTCTGTTGACGTGGACCAATCACATGAAGACACATGTCAACCTACGTGGAAAATATAAATACTTTTAACGAACAACATATTGTCAACGAGCTACTCGGGCGCACCGAGCTACTCAGGCGCTCTGAGCAACTTAAGTATACAGAGCAACTTAAGTGATCCGAGATACTTAGCGTGCAGAGCATCCAAATGAAGAAAACCAGAAGGCAACTACGCATTAAATGTGCATTATTATTGTACAAATGTATGTGTCTATTAGATAACAGTGCATTATCTTTTCATATGTACAGCCTCAAGGCTATAAATACATCGTAACCTCCTCATAAGAAGGGGACTTGGGATCTCTTGGTAAACCCATTATCGGGATTCAAGGCAAACAGTTAGCAATACAAAACAGTGGACGTAGACCATTTTCATAAGGCTGAACAACTTTAAAAATGATTTATCTTATTTATTTTTGATTGATTAATTAGGTATAATCTAGTTTTTTATATCAACAACGTTCTTGAACGATCTTGAGAAAAAACGATTTAGCTCTCCAAATCTTGGGTTGAAAATTGATTTAAATGGGGTTTAGGTTTTGTAGAAGAGAAAGAATGAAATTATAGGAGGCTACTAATTTTTGAGAAGGCTAAAATGTGTTTTAAAAGTCCTAAACGCTTCACTTTATGTTTATATCAAAAATAATTTGAGTTCTACACAACTTTTAAGAGAAAGAGATCTATTTTTTAAAACAGACCATGTGAACCGGTTCTCCCGTCCCTGCGAACCGGTTCGTATGTCCTGACACCTGAAAATTCTCCTTGTTTTTTTAAATTGCTAAACTCACTTATGTAAAAGTCGATTTCAATTCCTATTAAAACCTTATTTTACATAAATCAAAACCACCATTTTTAAATGCCAAAAATAATTAAAATATCTGAAAACTCCGACTTTAATTTAAAATGAGCCATTTTCGATTCTAAAAATCACAGGTGTTACACTAACTGGTTTTGATAGGGCGGGTGTGGATTCACAGTCATGAAATAGTTCCCTCAACATTCCATCAGTGTGTTAAGGCCAACATTCGCGGTACTAAGATAGTGGTAAAAGAGAGGGAAATCATTTTCCATAGAAAAGGCCCATCTGGTGGATGCAGCATTCTACACCAAACTGGATGAAGAAAGAAGGAAGTTAGAGGGGAGGAAGATGGTGGAAGGAGATGCTTAGACAATAATGTCTATCCATGATTGATTGGGTGAAAGAGTGATTCCACAAGAAGAAAAAGTAAAAGGAAAGAGTAAGTGTGAGGAAGTGGTTGTACCACCTCGCACATGCAAGAAGGTTGTGCTCCCAGATGAGAAAGTTATATACTTCTTATAATGGTCTGCGCAGGAAGAGTTTTAGGAAGAGAGCATCTAATAGGAACTAGAGGGCTTCATAGTAGATGGATCACACATCATTGAGATTTGGAAGACCATGAAGAAACACAAGAATGTATGCAGGATGGTCCCAGGGAGCAGCGCCAGGAGTTAGAGGAAATAAACTTAGGATTAAAGGAGGGGGAAGCAAGACCCATTCTATTATCCAAAGGGATAGATTTATGGTAGAGAGAAGAGATCATAAGTTTTATTAGGGAATTCACACACGTGTTTACATGCAAGTATACCTAAATGCCTCGAATAGACCCAGAGGTGAGTTTCGCAAATTGAACGTCCTTCCCAATGACCTGCTAGTAGGGCAAGCCACTCGCACATACAAAAGATAGATGGACCTAAAGAATAAAGAAAAAGTGGAAAAGATGTTAGGAGCTGGGTTCATTAAGCCTATCCAACACCTAATATGGCTCTCAAGTATTGTGCTTGTAGCTATGAAGGATAAGATACTGATAAGAATTTATGTAGACTTTCAAGATCTGAACGGAGCCTAACTGAAAGATGAATTTCCCTTTCCCAACATTGATAGCTTGGTGCATTCCACTACAAGCCATGAAATGTATAGTTTCATGAATGGGTATATAGGCTATAACCAAATTAGAATGGATACGACTAATACCGAAAAAATTTCTTTTTGCAGACCATTGAGGAACATCCATTATGATATCATGCCCTTTGGGCTAAAGAATACAGGTGCCACGTATCAGCATACTATGATGGAAATATTTTATGATTTATTGCATGACATATTTGTGTCTTATATGTATGACCTATTGGTAAAGTCAAATTAATATAGAAGGTAAAACCAAGATTTAAGGCGAGTGTTTAAAAGGTGTGACAAGTATAAGATGAAAATGAACCCCTTAAAATGCGCATTTGGGGAAACAAACGGTATGTTCCTGGGTTTTGTAGTAAATTGGAAGGGGGTACAGTTGGATGAGGAAAAAAAGAAGGCCACCCTCCTCATGCCATAACTAAAGAGCCACAAGCAGCTTAAAAGTTTCTTACTTAAGGAGATTTATACCAGCACTAGGAGAGGTGACCCACCCATTCGCTCTGCTGATGAAGTAAAAAGACAAATGGTCTTGGGGAGATGTGTAGAAGAAAGATTTTGAGAAAATTAAAGAGATATTAGCATCAACCTCAACTATGGTACCACCAGAAGTGGGCGCATCGCAGATGCTCTACCTAACTTCGACGAAAAGGTCTATTGAAGCCCTACTTTCCTAATAAAGACTAGGGGTAGAGATTCCCGTATACTACTAATCCCTTGTAATTTTGAGCACCGAATCCAGATACACTAGTGTGGATAGGCGCTGCCTAGATTTAGTATTTATTGCCCAGAAATTAAGGCACTACATACTGGCCTTCATAGTATATATCATCACCAAATGAGATCGTATTAAATACCTTTTGTCTTGAACGGTCTTGTTAGGAAGAGAAATTAGGTGGTTCCTGATCGTGTCTGAGTACGATTTGAAGTACATGGCTTCAAAAGCATTCAAGAGTCGAATGGCAGCAAATCTGTTAGCTCACTTCTCAGGCCATAATTTCGAGCCTCCCAGCAAAGAATTTCTAGGAGAGAACTTCCAGACCTACTTAGATGAGGAAATGTAAGAATGGAAGATGCCCAAGGGATTGGCAGAGAGGGCATCATTCTTTTAAGCTGTAAGGAAAAAGTCTCTCTCTCTCTATTTTAATCATAATTTCAAGTGTTCAATAAACGAAGTAGAATACGAAGCTCTCATCATGGGTTTATTAGAATCATTGAGGAGGGGGATCAATGTGTTGTGAATTCAAGGAGACTTTAATCTCTTAGTGAAGCAAGTCAGCGGAGAGTTCTTCCTCAAGCATGCTAACCTATCCCCGTATGGATAAATTATTAAAAGACTACTAAGCCAATTATTAAAAGTGACAATTGAGAGGCACACTTGGACAACAAACTGGAAATTTGATGCATTGGTCACTATAGCATAAAATTTAGAGGTAGAACATCAACAAGTCACCATCACATTATGGAGAAGGACAGTGCCAACTAAAGTAAAGTCTATATTTCCAAGTGTTGAGTTTCATGATTGGAGGTGCCCCATAGTTACACAGTTAAAGATAAGAGAAGGAAAAATGAAGATATTTGAGCTAGCAAAATACCACCTGCTCTAGGGAAAAATCAATTTTAAGAGACTTAGAGGATTTTTATCCAGATGCGTAGGAGAAGAAGAAGCCAAAAAGAGACTGACAATATTACACGAGAGGCATTACGATGATGCATACATTCCCCTTTATTAATGGTTGCAGCAGGGGGGATACTATTAGTCCACCATAAGTGCAGAGGCCGCTTGTCTACAGTAGGGCTACTTAAAGTGTTAGACCCAGTTTGATCAACTTGCCGAGGCCAATTTCATGGAAGAATATATAGATTGGAGGCAACCCTATATATCATACCTAAAGGATAGAGATCTTCCAATAGAAAGGGCTGGTGGGATCTACTTACTAAAGAGAGCAACTCGCTTATACCTAGTAGTTGGGATGCTCTACAGGAAAGGATATAGTGAGAGGCCGTAAAAGTGCGTGGCCAAGGGAGATATTGAGAAGGTGTTAAAGGAGGCCCATGAGACTTCTCACATGGGAGGAGATAAGTTTTATGACTAATTGATGACACTAGGATATTATTGCCCAATAATGGAGGCTGATTCTATCAATCACATGAAAAAATGCAGGGCATATCAAGTACATGGTAATATGGTACATGCCCACTCAGTCAGCTTACAAAGCTTACCAGCCCCTATCCCATCCATACTTGGGAGTTTAATCTAGTAAGAAATATCAAACCAGCCTCTCATAGCAAAGCTTTTATCTTAGTTGCTACAGAGTTGTTCCCCAAGTGGGCAAAAGCAATCCCCTGAGGAGGGTGACCTACCAATTGGTGACCCAATTCGTTAGGGAGTACATCATATGTAGATTTGGCATCCTGAAGGTGATACTCATAAACATTAGGAAGAAATTTGTATGCAAATATATGAGGCTCCTAATAGACAAATACAAGACTATGTATAACAACTCCACCATCTCATATTCAAAAGGGAACAGTCAAGTAAGGCCATAAATAAGTTGCTGATTAACATGCTGAAAAAGATGCTGGAAGACATGCGGGGAGTGTGGATAAAAAATTATCGACGGTGCCATGGGCCTATAGAACATCAAAGAAAAAGCCAATAGGGTCCACTCCATTCTTACTTGTTTACGAGAACAAAGCTGTCCAACCAGTGGAGTGGGCAGTGCCCTCGGCTAGAGTGGCTTTAAGCAATGGCCTCATACCATATCCCCGATATGTGCAGTTGGAAGCATTATATGAGCATGGAGACAAGGAAAATGAGAACTTCAAAGTCTATACTCAACAACTATCTAGGGATTATGAAAATCTTGTTAAGCCTCGGGAATTCCAAGTAGGGTAGTTTATTTTGGGGGAATCAACTTACTATTTGCGGAGCATGTCAGTGTCTAAATTCAAGTCAAATTGGGAAGACCCCTTTGTGGTGTGAGAGGTAGGAAAATCAAGTTACTGCTAAATCTCCGAGACTGAGATTGAATGCCTCCAGTCCATCACTTGTAAATGGTTGAATAAGTACTATGTCTACTTCTTGCCAAGTTTCATTTCTTTTGAAAGTTTGAATGTCCTGCTCATATATATAATTATTTTTTCAAAAAGATAATCATAAGCAGAGTTTTGTAAATAGTATACATTACAAAAGAAATGAATACCAGTTATTTTGACCATTACTTGATAATTTGTGCATAATTATATACCTGCTTTTTCAGGTGGGTACACCAGATTAATGCTTTCTCTTTCTCAAACAAAAGAGTATTAAAACTCCCTACTATATTAGATGAGGGTCTATGACAAAAATAACTTTAATAATTATACTTGGGTGTACATCCATGCCAAATGTAAAATATAGTGAGTGAAGTCCCTACAGACACAAAAATTTAGCTATTTCCATAGAACAATAGAAGATTGTCCTCCAAATATTTTTTTTCTACAGATTTATAACCTACGAACAAGTTATATCCTCTGTTCTCAAGAAAGTAAGTTCTATTTGCTAGTTCATATGAATTGAGATTTTTTTTTAAAAAAAAAAGAGAAGTTCACAAGTTAAAGTTTAGAACAAGGACCCTGCAGACCAGGGCTAGTTCTAGTATAAAAAATAGTTATTCTTTACTTAGTTCATTTATGAAAAAAAAAATTCTCCAAAGTATATGGGAAGGAGAAGGGGTCACCCCCCTATCCAAGTTATCCCCCAGAAATATATATAACAAAAAAAATCACAGTTGGAAGGAACATCTCTATAATGATAAATTTCTCAGATCTCACGCAAGTACCCCACAGATCAAAAGGTTGTTCTAGTTGACAAAATGCTCACAGATAGTAAAGAAGGTCATAGTAAATAGATACCAAAGAAATACATTAAATAGATACAAAATTAAGACAAGATAGTTATTTCATTAATATGAAGATACTCTTTTACATGTACCAGAAATGAAAAAAGAAAATATAAGGCAAAGTCTATATATACAAAAAAGAGAAGAGTTATCAGCTAGACAAAATGAAGAACAAATCCTTTCACGAATGCATGTCAGCGTATGATGGACCTACCTCCTAAATAAATTCCTCCTCTAATTTGGCTACTTTGGCTTCATATTCAAACCCACCACACTCAAGCTTGGACAACTTGGATTGGAGTGAATGAATCTGAACCTTGATTCGAGTAACCTCAGCCTAACGATGCTGCACCCTAGATTGCCTGGACGTATAAAGTCTCATCATCTTCCTAAATGGAACACTCAAAAAATGATGAACCGCAGCGTCGAGCAACTCCAACTGAAAATTATAGACCCTCTGAAGATCATGAAGGGTATGTGAGAACAATAAAGTCCGTACACTGGTCAAGTTTGCAGGAGAAGTGGATAGGAAGTCATAGATGTGGCTGGTAAGGGCTCTCAGGTTGAAGATGGTAAAATTGTCAATATTGAGAACACTATAGGATGTGAATGTCTTAAGGTGATGCTCAAAGATCCTTTCCAGCACCTCATGTTCATGGCTTTTGAATCTCCTAAGATGATCTACAAGCCACAGTTCCCTCATAAAGGCCCCAGCAGCCTCCACCTTAATATCATCACAACCTGTGTTGTAGGACTCCGTCTCATAATGAGGTAAGAGTAATCCTCACCTAAACTAACAACATCATCTGAACGAGCATCCTGAGAACTCTCCACCACCTTATCAGCTTCATCTGTAGGCTCAATCATCGGATCCTTAAAATTAGAAGTGTTAAATTAAGTAAAGAAAGACAAATAGTTGGAGGTATTTAGTTAAAAAGAAATAAAGGGAAAAAGGTTACCTATAATCCTAGAGTGGTAAGTATGCTGCCACCAAAGAGAGAAGATCATACTGGGTGTTGAATGTCGACCTAAGAGAGAAAATGCAAAGATATCACAAATAGATTTCTTGTAGTTAGAAATGAAAATTTCTAACAAATAGTTAAAAGCAAGTCAGGTGTGATCGTCTAATACCTAAGGAGTGCACAACTCAGCATTCTTGACCCGTTCTGTAGAACTAGGAACGTTCACCTCGCTAACCTGAAAACAAAGAAATGGAGGTGTGATGGAGAGCACACTTGCACAATAAAAGTAAGAAGTACAGGGGAAGTAGAGAGTAGAAAAGGGTATGACAATGTAATACCCCTCTCACAGCTGCTTCCCCAAGGTGTTCTATAGCTATCGAAATTGTCGCAACACTATCTTGAAAATAAGGAAACAGGTAAAGTTTCAGCGAATGCTTGCACACAATAAAAGCAAGTTTGAAAGGTATAATATGCCAAGTGATTACTTGGATAGTCTCCACCGAGAGGCTAATCAAATGTTCCCCAATGACCAGAATAGCCACGACACTAACCTGAAAAAATAAAATAGGCAAGTGTTAATGAACCCTTGCACTGAAAAAACAAGTAAAAAATATAGTATGCCAAACATATCAAGGTAATCTCCTCTGGGATGCTAGCTAAGGGTTATATAGACACAGGAAACGGCACATCGCTAACCTGATAACCAATATATAGGTACTGTAGATAGAGGGACCATAACTATAAGTATGTCAGAAAGACTTAAAGATACTCATACATAAAGAAAAATAAATAAGCCTAGACATAATGGATTGATATGTACAAATAAATACTAGGGGATTCACTGCTCTAGAACTCACAACAGGTCCCCTAGGTAATGGGACCTCAGTTATACTGGCCTAATGACATGTAAAAAAAATAGAGAAGTTTTAGAAAAAATGTGGCATATAATAATCTACTCTTATGCATGAAATATAGAGTACCTGGAGGTTCACCTCTACATCACTCACAAGAGGAGTCACAGATGAAGAGGTTTCATTAGTACCAATCTGCGAATGAAGGAAGAGAACAGTGTTAGGAAATTACTTGCATAATGATGAAAAATAAATACACAAGTTTCAAAGTTTAAGTTGGAGTAGATATCGGGAGAGGCACTATGGTGGTGCTTTCATAAGAACCTGTGGCAAAACGGGCCTCAATAACTACAGGGGACGCTTAAGAAATGGCTAAAGAAATGATTGACGATGTAGTGACGTGAATCGGAATAACCAATGCAGTAATGGTATCCTATTCATCAATAAGTATATTAAAAATGAATGCAGTTAAAGAAATAAATGATGCCAATGGAATGGTCAATACATGCGATGATTCAACAAACTTTGAGATAGGTTCACTGGAAGTGATAGTAAAGACCGACTGCGTAGGAATGGGATGAATTTAGGGTTGTTATCCATAAAAACACAAACTCGGGGGATAAATATCCTCCAAGAGGGTGATAGCCCTGGAATAGTAACCCCAATGGGAAAAACTATCCATCCCATAGATGAGGAGCAAAGGCTAAGTGGAAGAGGACCCTGAAAAAAAAAAGACTGATACGATAAAGACAATATAAGTTTAGCCATGCATATAAATTCAATCAAAGAAAATACTGAAAGTAAGAAAGTGTCAAAAATACCTCTAGAGATGAAGTGGAAGGCTCAGCTGTAGAGATACCCACTGAAAAAAATAAGGAGGTGGAACCATGTGGCTAGATGGCAGAGTCCTCTACGAATGTGTATAAAATAAATGCATTAAGATAAACTTAAAGAGCAGTGAGTCCAAAGACTTAGAGAAACTAGTGAGTACCTGAACTGAGAAAGAGGGATCATAAGAGGACCTCGTGCTAGGTAGGGTACATAGATGAAAGATGCAAAAGGCAAAATGATGTAATCTACATTAGTAAAGAATTATAAGATCAAAGGAAAAGAGAAATACTTTAATAAGAAGGAATTAATGAACCTCTCTAGCCAGTCCCAGAGAAAAAATGAACAGAGAATTTATTTCCCTTGGAAAGGGTTCTCAAATAAGAGGAGTAGGTAAAGGACTACTCGTCTCAATAGAAGAAACCTCTGGAATATCGTAAGACAAAGTTAGTAAAAAATCAAAAGCTATGAGAATTAATGAAATTAAAAAAGAGACAAGAAAAGAAAGTAAAAAAAGACTTATAGCATCTGGGCGAGCACCCTTCCTATATGGAAGGTGCCTATTAGTGGGACTTGTGGCTGAAGGTGAATATATCATGGTAACTTAACTGGAAGACTCTCTCGAAACTAGTAATAAACAACAAGCGTCAGGATGATGTTCCCAGTAAAGGTGAATGTTACTCACGTCAGTTAAAGAAGAACTGTTATCATCATAGTTAGGAGTGCTACCATAGTCAACTAGTGCCTCCTTAAATAAGTAAGAAGGGTAATTATTAGGTGAAACTTCATTATGTCCAGTTTTAGTAAGTAAAGAGGAGTTAGCTAGAGTAACTTCACCAACTGTAATGTAAAAAGTGGGTGGATCCTGAGAAGATAATACCAAGTCTTCATAGCCTTGCTTGTGAACAGTCCTATATGTATCCTCCACGCCAAGATCGTTAATCTGGAGTAGGAGAAGTAGCAACAACTTTAGTACAAACCTTATCCTTTTTGACACATCTGTGTTAGGGTGTTTACTTTTAGAAGCAGCTGATATCTTGGCCTTTCCTTTCCCTTTGGACTTAACAAGTTATGGTTCAGGGTGTTTAGTATAAATGGATTCATCGAGTAGGGATGCATAAGGATTGGGGTGACTTGTTGAAGGGGGAGGGGTGTCTTCACAATGGTATTGTGATTCCATGACTCTTTTTGAATCATTTTACCCAAGTACTTCTCATTATTGGGGACTCCAATAGGGATGGTTTGGTGAGGAATATTTTTTTCGTAGTTTTGAAGGAGGACCACCTGCCTCTGCCACAAAGTGAAATCAGAGTGAGTAAACGAAGCAAGGTATTCGTGAGGAGGCATAAACAGACCACCCAAATTCTCAACCTGTGGATCATCCCTTCAATGGTAAGTTTGTATAAGCCTCAAAGTAAAACTCTAAGGGGAAAGTGCTCGAAGGAAATGAGGGGGAATAAACACCTTGAGCATATCTAAACTACTTCCTAACTCTCGTTGAATGGTAAAACTCGACACCTTTACCCCAATCAGTAAAGGAAGGAAATGTGTTTGGAAGTCGTATGGACATCACATCAATGTGTGGGAAAGAAGAAACAAACTATATTATAGGGGCAGTAGAAGGTTCCTCGATCCCTTGATAAGGACCCCCAAGTAAAAATGTCATCTGCTCGCTTGCAGTATGGGAGGAAGCAAAACTCATCAACATTATCAATTAAAATCCCCAGGGTATACTTTGGAGATTTCTTATGCCACCTCATGATGCGAGCGACTTCACTATGACATGCCCGTGCTTCTAGTGAAAATTTGAAGAACTGATCAAAAAGGAAAGCCATCAGTATGATGGAGTTAGTAAAATTGGTTTCATCATGGCGACCACAAGATATCTCGACATCAACATGGGCACGATCTAACCAAATGTAAATAGATCACAAAGTCAAAGTTATGGGGGGAATATTTATCCCTTGAGGAAGTCTCTCTGCCAACCTAAATAATAACTCGTATGCAGAGTCATCGGGCCTACTGGGAATAAGAATCTGCTCAAGAATGTAACAAGAAAGTTGTTAAGTGTGAGAAAGAACTAATATTTGGGCTCTCTTGGCTCTAGGACACTCTGCTCGAACTTCCCCTATGGGCAGTTGTTCGAAATATGAACCAATATCTTTGCCATTTGGAAAAATAATGTTTGGTAGTACTGATCTGAATAATAGCCACATACTTGGAGCATTCACTAATAGATGAGTGAAGTTCTTGCACTATCTCCTCCCTGAGGGATTCCTCGTAACCATCAATCAAAATGTGATCACCCAAATAAGGCAAGGCAAGCAGCTCACAAATGTCCTCCAAGGCTGTAGTCAATTCACCCCCCAGTTATAAAGTTGTGCGAATCTCTCCTCCAATGAGAGGCTAAGAGGTCAAAGGTAGAGGCATGCTTAACAATTGTGTATGTTTTCAAACTATCAAGGGTTTTAGTGAGGCTAAGCCCCTTGACAACAACTTTATGCGAGGGGTTGTCCAAGATGTGATTCACCACGAGGTCTAACTCATCTCGAGCACCCCCGTAAACATTAATATTGATATTAGAGTGTGAAAAATCTCCCCTATACATTCTAACTCTAAGAGTGTTATCGAGAAAATTGATGGGAAGATCAGGGGACTCACCTAGACTTACTTGAGGTCGATCGACAATTTTCTCCACAAACTCCTTCTTGAAATTTGCAAGCGAAGACATTAAAGTGTCTTGTGACCTAAATTAGGGGTCAAGATGATATAGACCGAAATCCCTTGAGGAAATCTTGGCTAGATAATCTTTCTGTGATCGAGATATTAGCTGTGGATGAGGGGCCTCCATCCAAAATACTCTAAAAGATGAACTATCCATAGTGGTAGAACCAATGCCGAGAACCGCCATGGCCACGATGGTCAGATCGGTGACCAAAACCATGGAGACAGTGGCAGAAATGGGCAAGGATCTCAGCAGAAACTCGCTAGTGGTAACGATAAAGATAGAAGTGGTGGATTTAGAATAATATACCATTGATATGGTGTTTGAAGGTTAAAAAATCGAAAATGGCTATGGGTTTAACTGCTTTCTCTCTATAAGCTCTGAGGGTTTGAGACGATGAAGGTAAAAAATGAAGTTCAAGTTTAAAAGAACCTTTTATACTCAAAAGTAAACGCACGTTTGGGTGGATAGAAGATAGATAAATGATTACCCAAATGATGGGATGTTTGTTCCCAGATTGACACGCATCTCCTCGAGAACATAAATGGAGGCTGAAATGACCTGACGATTTAATGACACAAGGATAATGATGAAGAGCCTAAAAAATATTTCAAATTAAAAAAAAGAAATGATTTCGTCCAAAGTCTTTTGGTCAACCCAACACAAATGCACGAGGGGACTAATGTGGAGGGTTAATCACTCGCTAATGAATTTTATAAGATTGGAGGGGGGGGGGGGGAGGTGAGGGGGTCCATTTAGTATGGCCCTACTACCTAAGATTGACATGCCAAATAAGAAAGGCCCAGGGCGAGGGGGTTCACCCTGAGTGACCCCTCTGCCTAAGTTTTATATTACTGAAGAAAGGCCTAGTGCGAGGGGACTCACCTTGAGAGGTACCCTGCCTAAGTTTAACACAATAGAAAATACCTTGGGCAAGGGAGTCCACTTACCCAAAACAAACTCATCATAATGAGTAGCCTAGGGCAAAGGGGTCCACTTGGAGTGGCTCCCACTGGCCCATATTTGAACTTAGTAAAGATGACTCAAGGTGAGGGGATCCACTTTGAGTGACCCCACTGCCCGAGATTGACACTAAATGAAATGACCAAGGGAAAAGGGAATCACACTATGTGGCCCTTCTACCAAAAATTGACTTCATTGAAAAATTACTTAAGACGAGGGGATCATCTTCGAGTGTCCCCTTCTCCCAACTATTAGCCATAAATGACTTAGGGTGAGGAGGTCCATCACGAGTGGACCCTCTACCTGAGAATGGTTTACTTTCTCAGTAACAGAGTACTAATATTTAATTTATTGTGTAAATAGCCTAGTTGAGCAATTAGGGCTCAAGAAGGCTAGTTGGGATGTCCTAGGAGTTTTGGTTTGGTGGCTGGGAGACAAGGTTAATTAAGCATCCTTAACAACTTGACACATTAAGATATAAATAATACTAGTAAAGGGAATCTAAGATTCACTCAAGCACTTACATAGTCCACACTTAATTATAATTGAAGTGAGTATCCAATAGGCTACTCACAAGAAAAAGCAGTTTTTACAAAATGATTTTAGAGAGGACGGACCTCAAGGTCACTCTCAAATTTACAAAGTTTGTACAACAAGATACCGTTTATAATGATATTTAGTAAATCACATATTTTGTCACCATTAGGAGACATATTTTCTTTTTGACTTTAGTTTTCACCAGGTGTCACCTGTTAGAGGGGACAGGCGACTATAGACATATAAGAACAAAAGGTACATTGCAGACATTGTCCCTCATATTCCCTCTTGTGTTAAGTGCCCAAAAGGCCCAAATCATCCCTAGTATACACCTATAAATAGGAGCCCTATGAAAGGTCAAGTCATAACAGAATTCTAAGTTGTATCGTTACTTTTCCAAATTTACACCAGAATAGTTTCTCTCCCTACTTTCTCTCTTTAAGTGTAAAAGAGCTTGCCTCTTCACTCCCATCATTACATCGATCATTCTCAAGATATATCTATCTCCCAAATATCATTATTACTTGTGAAGTTTTGCTTTTCAGGAAGAAGATCATATTACTTACTCTATTGTTACTTGAAGAGGAATGTTTTCTATCAGGGATGCTTTTGAAACTTTGAATACCTTGAAGACAACGTCCATTAGAGTGTATCACGCCTCACTCATTCTAGTTCTTCTCAGACCCAGTTACACCACCTTCCTATATTTACTAATCCATTCATGTCCCTATGAGAAATCAAGACAATACCCATGTATTTCTTAGGACTTCTCAGATCCCTAGGGCAACCATTTTGCACAACACAACTAAGTATCATAGACTTCGAAGCACATTAAGCATCATAAAGGCTGAGTTTAGTGCTGGGATGACTCATGCATTTAATAATTGGTTGTCTAGGTACATTGAATTCTTCTAAAGACTATTGCATGCAACCATTGAGCATTTGAAGCCTTGTTCTTCTAATAAGGCTTTAGCGATCTCTTATAACTCTATTTTTTCCAGTTTATATTTTCCTTGACAAAATCATTTTATTACCTTATAAGAGCTCCTGTTATTGATGATCATTTTTCTTCTAAGAAAAGAAAACTCACTCCTAAAGTGACGGGGTCTTTATAAGGGGATATTTTTGGAGACACTAGGGAGGAAGAGGCAGAAAAGCATGTTCATATTGTGATTACTGAGTAGGAAAAACCTTCTTTTGATAATCCTATTAGTGCCTCTTCTAGGTTGGATGAGCCTCCCATTGCTTCCATTTTTGTTGTCCCAATGGGGAATGGAAAGAAGAGCAGACCTAGGAGGAGTATTCCTATAGCACTATTGGCAGGTAAGCCAATTTTTTCTTACATATCGTTTTTAAAATTCTTTGATGTTTGTTTTACCACTCAATTGACTTAGAATTGCCTTTTTTTATTATAAGATTTAATAATGACTTGGAAGAGGATGGGGAAGTGGAAGAAAATCCTCATAGAGGTCCTATGACACCATCACTGGAATCTCTAATTGATGAGCCTATTGTTAAACCCATTTTTATCTATGTTCCTCAAGCTAGGCCTTATTCGAATCCAACTTTGTATGAGGATACAAAGTCTGAGGAAGTAAATATCTACATGCCTTTGTTTTTTACTTAAAGGCAGGCAAGTGAAGCCTCAATATAAAAGGGGAAGATGTGACACCTCGCCTAATTAAATACCGGGCGATCACTCCTTTATTAAATTAAAATCAAGGTGAACAGTTGGTTCATTCTTAGCATCACTGTCGTAAAAATCACTTTTTCCAAATTAACACCCTAATTAATTAAGCTAAGTGTCAAAACCATTTTTAACCTTTCTAACCAAATTATATTTTTAAAGAAAAACTTATTTATTTAATTATTAACAACAAGTTCAATAAGTAAGAACCATACCACAATTATCCTGGAACATAATCCAATCGATTTAAACATTCTACATTCAAAATCCCAACATTTAAAACTTAATGTAAAACATACATGCTGAATAAATCCCAAAGTAACAGTACTAGAAATAACTGAAATATAAATGTCCCAATAAAAATAAACAGTGGAAAGGGCGACACATGCCCAATAACTGAGAATAATAGAAGGGGAATCAAGTAAATGAAATCGTCTAAGCAAGTGGCCTGTAACTCCCACCTAAGCTGCAGCACGT
This sequence comes from Sambucus nigra, assembly GCA_949130495.1. Lineage (NCBI taxonomy): Eukaryota > Viridiplantae > Streptophyta > Magnoliopsida > Dipsacales > Adoxaceae > Sambucus > Sambucus nigra. The sequence continues at coordinate 540,494,564 of OX422209.1, forward strand.
TCCTTCCAAGGGATCCTAAGCAAGACGCCCCTGTGGCTGGGCACCTGTAGTACATACATATATATACAAGAGAGAGAGAGAGAGAGAGAGAGAAAAACGGGTCAGAGTCCGATAGTGTATATGATTTAAAAATTCATTTAGCAAGTATTTGAATTGATACATGCCAATGCAACAACATATTAGTGCGACACTCTCTTGAGAAATTATCACCTCTCTTCTAATGTGCACTCCTATCGTACTAACCTTCCCAATGGTTTATCTCATCATATATCACACTATCTTTCCCCGATGATTTAACTTATCTTAGGTTATTCGCCGGATTCAAAATTTAATGATTCAATTGTTTGAAAAGAATATTTCAATTAGTGACCAAAGTTCTCATTCTAACTTTATTAATCAATAAAGTTTTCCAGTGTCATATTATACTTTCTCAAAATAAGTATTTACAATTTGAGTCATCAACCATGTCCTACATATCAAATCACAGTAGTCAGTTCCAGATTTCAGAATTTCATATATATATTAACTACTCGAAATATATATATATATATATATATATATATATATATATCATAACAACACCCCAAATAAAAACTATGGTGCGGGCATACTCTACTATCCAAACCCCGTATCACTCATATTAAGGGGAATACAAATTCGGAATCACTCTCGAATTGTATTAACACATACATAAACAATATTGAGGCGAAGCATAGATTCCAAGTCTCTAAGAGGATGGCACATACCCGCGTCTCTTAGGACCGTCTGAACTATCAAATCGATAGCCTGTACCAAGGATATCTATCTTCTAGGGTACAAGTCAATATCCCCCATAAAGGTCCCATCGAGATAAGACTGTCCCAGCGCGGTAACCTCAGGGATAGCAAGTAGCGTGGGCATGTTTTTCACACATAGATAGTATATGCATACACAATCATATAACTATACTAATATTACCATATCAATATTGGGTATATTCTCAAATCCCATAATTACGACTTTTATCCATATAATCATATTTTAGTAAACACTTATAACGGTTCGTTTCTAACCTTGATTCGGTATTATTCCAACGTACCACACAACTCTCATAACTTTATTCTCCCAATTATAAAATTCAGTAGGTATACACATTTATCAAATAGTAACTCTCTTACGTGTCTCTCTATTTAAATCATAAATTCACCGACCCTTATGTAATTATCCCACAATACAATCTTTGCCCGACATCAAGGGTCCCAAAATTTATTCACATGTCCTACTGGTCTTCCCTATCTCCCAAAACATTTTATTAAGGATGCCCGAGAATTATTTCACAATAAATTGAATTTAACTAACTTAAAAAGGGAAATAGGAGTCTGCCAGGAGGGGTCGATCGATCGAGGTCTGGGGCTCGATCGAGCGAACCTTCGATCGATCGAAGCTCTGGGCTCGATCGATCGATCAAGCAGGTATTGCGTTTTCTGCAGTTTTGCAGTTACGGGTTCTAACACATATCTTCATCCAAATTCAAGTTTTTCATTCCCAAACGTCCAAAGATTCATATTACTAACATTATATCTGCATATTAGGTATTTCCAACGTAAAGCATGTGGATTTCTATCATTATACGTGGATCAACGGCCCAAAAATTATTATAATTATCAAGAAGCCTAAAATTCTCTTAAACATGGTTCTAAAAAGTATTTACAGAAATTTCTTCTCATAAACGTCATATTTTCGTGGGTAATTCCTCTACATGGCAAGGGTTTCCAGAATTATCATTTAAACCATAACTACATGCGATTCCTATCTCAAATCTTTGGTTTTCTTCCATAAAAACTCATTCTAATCACTCCTAAACTAATATGAAAGATGCACCAACGAAATAAGCACGATAAACACTTGCCTGGGATTGTTGGTGTTCTGATTTGCAGATGATTTTGGTGTGGTTGCATTCCCCGTCGCGCCATCTACGCGTTGGTAGTGGTGGCGGTGTAAACAAATGGATTTTTAGCCTTGTATTGCCTTGGAAGCTCTCTCCTTCCCTCTCCTATGGCCGTCACTTGTCTTTGGTTGTTCTAACCCTAGAAGACAGCCTTAGACATCTGATATAACCCTTAGAATTTCGTGGGTTTAATTACCCATAATTGCGAAATGTCCAAAACGCCCTCCCGGGGTACTCATTAGGCCTATAAACGTCCCGAGACCGAAATCAAACCCCCGGGTATACTTTTCTGACTATCTCGACCCTTCCGGACGCGTTGGCGCACTCAAAACGACCATACGAACAACTTATAAAATATTCACTTTTATTTATCAATATTTAGTCCTGACGCGACACGGGCGCGTGCCGACTCAATTTCTAAAATTGTCATTTTATTCACTCGTGACATTCAATATAACCACTATTATATATTACTTTGCTCGTTAGTAATATTCAACAAATTTTCCATAATTACTAACTCTCACCACGTTAATAATTATAACATAATTGATTTCTGGATTTTTATTAAATAATTAAGTCACATTAAATTTAATAAATCCCCCATATTAATATAGTAATAAAATACGGGGTATTACATACTTCCCCCCTAATAACGGAATTTCGTCCCGAAATTCGGAAAATAAGGCATACCTGGTCAGAACAATTCTGGATATCTCTCTCGCATATCGGCCTCGCGCTCCCAAGTGGATTCCTCCACATTATGATGTTCCCACTGGACCCGTACAAGTGGAACTATATTCGACCTCAATCTCGTCTCACTATAGTCTAGGATTGCCACCGGTCTCTCCTCGTAAGAGCTGTCAGGCTGTAAGTCTATCTCATCTATCGCGATGTGAGTATGGGCCATATCATCCCGAAGATACCGTCTCAACGACGAGATGTTGAATGCATCGTGAATGCGATGTAAATGCTCTGGTAGTCCCAATCTGTATGCTACCGGCCCAATCCTCTCGAAATTGGGAAATGGTCCCACGTACCTCGGGGCAAATTTCCCTTTCTTACCGAACCTCATCACTCCTTTCATAGGAGATACATGCAGTAACACTTGGTCCCCCACATTAAACTCCCGGAAGAACCGTTTCGCATCGGCGTAGCTCTTCTGCCTGTCCTGGGCTACTCGAATGCGACTCCTGATCATCGCAATCCTTGCGGAGGTTTCCTGAATCACCTACGGTCCAAGTAACTTGTAATCCCCCACGACAAGGTATGCCATACAGATCCTCAAATGGAGCCATGCCAATCGTGAAATGATAAGAGTTATTATAAGCAAACTCTACCAGTGGAAGATGTGGCTCCCAACCTCCTCCAAAATCCAGAACACACATTCGTAGCATATCCTCCAACATCTGATTAGTACGCTCTGTCTGTCCATCAGTCTGTGGGTGATAAGATGAACTCAACCTCAACTCAGTACCCATAACCTCCTGAAATCTTTCCCAGAAACGTGACACGAAAATCTTGTCTCTATCTGACACAATATTCAGGGGCACCCCATGTAATCTAACAATCTCAGCAGTGAACAACTGAGCATACTGACCCGTGGTATAGTCTGTCCGCACCAACAAAAAATGACCCACCTTGGTCAAACGGTCTACAATCACCCAGATAGAGTCGTGGCCCCACTGTGATGTAGGCAACCCTGTAATAAAATCCATGGAAATACTCTCCCACTTCCACGCACTTCCAATGGCTGAAGCAACCCTGACGGTTTTTGATGATCCACCTTCACCAGCTGGCGGGTAGAACACTTGGACACAAACTCAGTAATGTCCTTCTTCATCCCACTCCACCAGTATTGCCTCCTCATATCCTGGTACATCTTATCTCCTCCAGGATGTACTGCAAATCGGGACCCGTGAGATTGGGTCATCACTACATGATGCAATTCTGTCCCTTCTGGAACCACTAACCTCCCATTAAACCTCAAACCCCCATCAGAACTAACAGAATAGGATTCATCACCCTTGGCTAAAAGTCTTATAATCTGCTCCTGGAAAAACGGGTCTGTGGTCTGTGCCTGTATCACCCTTGTAACAATCTCGGGTGTGACTGTGATAACAGATATGAAGGAATGGGCTACTGCATCCTGGTGGCCTAACTCCTTCCACTTTGCTTTCCAGATGTCCGCTACCTCATTTACCGGTCTATGGCTCAACGCATTAGCAACTACGTTGGCTTTCCCTGGGTGATACTGTATGTCAAACTGATAGTCCTTCACAAACTCTAACCATCGGCGCTGACGCATATTCAGCTCTCGCTGAGTGAATAGGTACTGCAGTGACTTGTGATCTGTGAACAAACGGAATTTCTCCCCCAATAAGTAGTGCCTCCATATCCTTAATGCAAAAACGACGACTGCTAACTCCATATAGTGGGTGGGGTAATTCTTCTCATGCGGCTTAAGCTTACGGCAGGCAAAAGCTATAGCCTTCTCCTCCTGCTGAAGTACTCCCCCAACTCCCCGTAAAGAGGCATCGGTGTAAACTAGGTACTCCACGCCCGGCTTCGGTAGAGAAAGGACTGGTGCTGAAGTAAGTTTGTCCTTCAGCTCATCAAAAGCCAATTGATAAGCATCATCCCAAACATATGGTACCCCTTTGCGAGTTAGATTCGTCAATGGACCCGCTATTTTGGAGAATCCCCGAATGAATCTCATGTAGTGACTGGCTAACCCTAAGAAACTACGCACTTCCGTCGGTGTCGTGGGCTGTCCCTATTCCCTCACCGCTGACACTTTACTCGGGTCAACTGCTATCCCCTGCTCAGAAACAACATGCCCCAAGAACTGTACTTCTCGCAACCAGAATCCACACTTCTCGTACTTAGCATACAACTGATGCTCTCGTAGAGACTGAAGAAACTGCCTCAAGTGCTCAGCATGCTCCTCCTCGGAGTATGAATATATCAAAATGTCATCTATGAAGACGATGACAAACTGATCCAAGAACTCTCGGAATACTCGGTTCGTTAAGTCCATGAACACGGCTGGAGCATTTGTGAGACCGAATGGCATCACTCTGAACTCGTAAGACCCATATCTCGTCAAGAAGGAAGTTCCTGAAACATCATGCTCTATAATACGTAGCTGATGGTACCTCGATCTCAGATCTATCTTCGAAAAGAAAGTTGCTCCCCTCAGCTGGCCGAACAGATCATCGATTCGAGGCAATGGATACTTATTCCGTATCGTGACCTTGTTTAACTCCCGGTAGTCCACACACAACCTCAGTTAACCATCTCTATTCTTAACAAACAACACTGGAGCGCCCCAAGGTGAGGTACTCCTGCGAATGAAGCCCTGACCTAACAGCTGCTCTATCTGATCTCGTAACTCTCGCATCTCCGTCGGAGCCATACGGTATGGAGCGCGTGCTATAGGTCTAGTATTTGGCAATAAATCTATAACAAAGTCTATCTCTCGACTGGGGGGTCGGCCTAGTATTTCTTGAAACCCATCGGAATACTCACGAATAACTAGAATCGAGTCTAACGGAATCACATCCTCCTTAGAGGTATCCTCCTCTATATAATACAAATGAGCGGTCGAACCTCCCTCTGGGCGAGGCATCGCCACTACAAACATCTCTTGCCCTGGAATGGCAAAAATAATGCTCCCACCGAAGCAATCAATCATGGATCTATAAGCTGCGAGCCAATCCATACCAATAATAACATCATGCTCATGCATATCTAAGACTAATATGTTTGCAGGTAATACCAAACTACCGATCTCTACCCCCCACTTCCCGGCATATAAACAAAATAAGCGACCCACTCCCCAGTGGTGAGTCTACAAACGTCACTGTGCTCTCTGCTGTGGCTAACAACCCTAAGGCCTTCGTAAAATGTATAGCTATAAAACAATGCGTAGCCCCAGTATCAAATAAAACTCGACCCATAGTACCATGGATAGGAAACATACCTCTTTTCTCGGTTGGGGCCTGAGATGCTGCTATCTGGTGGATGTTACAGACACGTCCATACTGTAACTGCCTCTGCTGAACTGAGGCTGTTGGAAAGGGTGGTGGAGCTGGCTTCTATGTTTTATTACTATCACCTTCCTTCCACGGGGCTCTATTCTTCTCTGGGCAATCCTGACGCTTATGGCCATTTCTGACACATTGGAAGCACCTTCCTCGAAACTGCTTCACTTCACTACGTTGTTGACTAGTCTCGCTTTTTCCCTAGTCTTGATGGTCTTGAGGGGAAATTTTTGGAAAAACTATGTCAGGGTGAGGCCAATCCATCCACTTGTGACCCGGCTGTACACATTTATAGCAGAGTTTCGAAATTCTTCGCTGGTCGGATTGTAGTTTATCCCCAGTCTGATTTGGATAAGATTTACGTTTGTGATCGTCCATTCCACAACTGAAACACCTCTTTGTGACTTCACTCGGACCTTAGCTTTGTTGACCCTGACGCTTTTGGGTTTCCCCGCACAATTTGTTACCCTCGTGGCTTTTATGGGCCTGAAGAGCTTGTTGCTGCAATTTTTGTGTCTTCACACACTTGTTATTTCCAGTCATAACAGACTGATTGTACTCTCTAGATCTTTTCCCCCCCATGAGCTGTGTGTTGCGTTCTTGATACTGCAAGACCTCAGTGGTAACTGCTTGTGCTACGAAACCTGCTAACTCTGCGGCTGATATTCTCTCTGGGGATACCTGAGGTGTGAGTCGATTTTGCTCGTTGCCTCCCCCAACCGTTTTAGCTAGTTCTTCTCGACGATCCATCTGAAAATTTAAGTAAATTTGGATGAGTTCATCATTCGTATAAACAATTGCAGAAGCACGAATTCCCAATGTATAGAGATGAACACAACATCCCTAATATTTAGGGCTCTATATCAAAAAAGCAACGCTGAAAGCATAATAAGCCGAACAGATCCTAAAGGACACTAGAACCTGATGCTCTGATACCACTTGTGACAACCCACCTAATTAAATATCGGACGATCACTCCTTTATTAAATTAAAATCAAGGTGAATAGTTGGTTAATTCTTAGCATCACTGTCGTAAAAATCACTTTTTCCAAATTAACACCCTAATTAATTAAGCTAAGTGTCAAAACCATTTTTAGCCTTTCTAACCAAATTATATTTTTAAAGAAAAACTTATTTATTTAATTATTAACCACATTTTCAATAAGTAAGAACCATACCACAATTATCCTGGAACATAATCCAATTGATGTAAACATTCTACATCCAAAATCCCAACATTTAAAACTTAACGTAAAACATACATGCTGAATAAATCCCAAAGTAACAGTACTAAAAATAACTAAAATATAAATTTCCCAATAAAAATAAACAGTGGAAAGGGCGACACATGCCCAATAACTGAGAATAATAGAAGGGGAATCAAGTAAATGAAATCATCTAAGCAAGTGGCCTGTAACTCCCACCTAAGCTGCAGCACGTTCCTTCCAAGGGATCCTAAGCAAGACGGCCCTGTGGCTGGGCACCTGTAGTACATACATATATATACAAGAGAGAGAGAGAGAGAAAAACGGGTCAGAGCCCGATAGTGTATATGATTTAAAAATCCGTTTAACAAGTATTTGAATTGATACAGGCCAATGCAACAACATATTAGTGCAACACTCTCTTGAGAAATTCTCACCTCTCTTCTTATGTTCACTCCTATCCTACTAACCTTCCCAATGGTTTATCTCATCATATATCACACTATCTTTCCCCGATGATTTAACTTATCTTAGGTTATTCGCCGGATTCAAAATTTAACGATTCAATTGTTTGAAAAGAATATTTCAATTAGTGACCAAAGTTCTCATTCTAACTTTATTAATCAATAAAGTTTTCCAGTGTCATATTATACTTTCTCAAAACAAGTATTTACAATTTGAGTCATCAACCATGTCCTACATATCAAATCACAGTAGGAAGTTCCAGATTTCAGGATTTCATATATATATTAACTACTCTAAAAATATATATATCATAACAACACCCCAAATAAAAACTATGGTGCAGGCATACTCTACTATCCAAACCCCGTATCGCTCATATTAAGGGGAATACAAATTCAGAATCACTCTCTAATTGTATTAACACATACACAAATAATAATGAGGCGAAGCATAGATTCCAAGTCTCTAAGAGGATGGCACATACCCGCGTCTCTTAGGACCGTCTGAACTATCAAATCGATAGCCTGTACCAAGGATATCTATCTTCTAGGGTACAAGTCAATATCCCCCATAAAGGTCCCATCGAGATAAGACTGTCCCAGCGCGATAACCTCAGGGATAGCAAGTAGCGTGGGCATGTTTTTCACACATAGATAGTATATGCATACAAAATCATATAACTATACTAATATTACCATATCAATATTGGGTATATTCTCAAATCCCATAATTACGACTTTTATCCATATTATCATATTTTAGTAAACACTTATAACGGTTCGTTTCTAACGTTGATTCGGTATTATTCCAACGTACCACACAACTCTAATGACTTTATTCTTCCAATTATAAAATTCAGTAGGTATACACATTTGTCCCAAAGTATCTCTCTTACGTGTCTCTCTCTTTAAATCATAAATTCACCGACCCTTATGTAATTATCCCAAAATACAATCTTTGCCCGACATCAAGGGTCCCAAAATTTATTCACATGTCCTACTGGTCTTCCCTATCTCCCAAAACATTTTATTAAGGATGCCCAAGAATTATTTCACAATAAATTGAATTTAACTAACTTAAAAAGGGAAATAGGAGCCTTCCAGGAGGGGTCGATCGATCGAGGTCTGGGGCTCGATCGAGCGAACCTTCGATCGATCGAAGCTCTGGGCTCGATCGATCGATCAAGCAGGTATTTCGATTTTTGCAGTTTTGCGGTTACGGGTTCTAACACATATCTTCATCCAAATTCAAGTTTTTCATTCCCAAACGTCCAAAGATTCATACTACTAACATTATATCTCCATATTAGGTATTTCCAACGTAAAGCATGTGGATTTCTATCATTATACATGGATTAACAACCCAAAAATTATTATAATTATCAAGAACCCTAAAATTCTCTTAAACATGGTTCTAACAAGTATTTCCAGAAATTTCTTCTCATAAACATCATAATTTCGTGGGTAATTCCTCTACATGGTAAGGGTTTCCAGAATTATCATTTAAACCATAACTACATGCGATTCCTATCTCAAATCTTTGATTTTCTTCCATAAAAACTCATTCTAATCACTCCTAAACTAATATGAAAGATGCATCAACGAAATAAGAAAGATAAACACTTGCCTGAGATTTTTGGTGTTCTGATTTGCAGATGATTTTGGTGTGGTTGCGTTCCCCGTCGCGCGATCTACGCGTTGGTAGTGGTGGCGGTCGAAACGGATGGATTTTTAGCCTTGTATTGCCTTGGAAGCTCTCTCCTTCCCTCTCCTATGGCCGTCACTTGTCTTTGGTTGTTCTAACCCTAGAAGACAACCTTATACATCTGATATAACCCTTAGAATTTCGTGGGTTTAATTACCCATAATTGCGAAATGTCCAAAATGCCCTCCCGGGGTACTCATTAGGCCTATAAACGTCCCGAGACCCAAATCAAACCCCCGAGTATACTTTTCTGACTATCTCGACCCTTCCGGACGCGTTGGCACACTCAAAACGACCATACGAACGAATTATAAAATATTCACTTTTATTTATCAATATTTAGTCCTGACGCGACACGGGCGCGTCCCGACTCAATTTCCAAAATTGTCATTTTATTCACTCGTGACATTGAATATAACCACTATTATATATTACTTTGCTCATTAGTAATATTCAACAAATTTCCCATAATTACTAACTCTCATGACGTTAATAATTATAACATAATTGATTTCTGAATTTTTATTAAATAATTAAGTCACATTAAATTTAATAAATCCCCGATATTAATATAGTAATAAAATACGGGGTATTACAGAAGAATTATTAGAGGATCCTCAACCAACTGCCATTAATTCAACAACTCTTATCGAGCCTTCCTTTTATAGAGCTACTGGTGCTACAAAAACTTTTCCATTAAGGAATACGACTCCTACAGAAAAGGGCGATATTATGGTTATGGAAATTTTGAGCGATCCTTGTTAAAGTATCTTCTTCCACGGGTAGTTGAAGGAAATCATGGTCAAAGATCTAAGTCATATAGTGGAAATTAGGAGAAACATTGTGGAGCATCAGTTGGAATTTCTCATTGAAGATTAACCTCATCCGCCTTCTTAGCAACTAGAGACCTCACACGCCTTAAATGTTCTTTAAAGATTTGTTAGGCTGCCATTTGAAGAGCTGATCGACTTCATTTTTCTAGTGGGATTAAATAATCATACTCTTACTTTCTTCAAATTTAAGGTTAGGGAATATGTTATGAATGCTATACACACTAGGATTCATTCACTCACATATCACCTCTCAACTATGGCCCAAGTTGAGGTTGAACGTCATGTATGTAGAGAAAGTCCAATTTTCAAGCCAGAAAGCTAAAGATACCAAGGGTTTGTAAGACTTGGGAGCCATTTGGAGCAAGAAATGTGATATTTTATCTTAGAAGGAAGACTTATAGAGACAACTGGATAGGTTAGATAATGAGCTGGATAAAAACCTCACGGAGGAAAAGAGTTCATGTAGAGAATTGGTCAATTGGTATGAGAAATGCAATTCTCTACCAATAAAGATGCTTACTTTGAAGCCAAAGACTCGCAAATAAATTCCCAATCTTGCTTATGGGAAATTTTGGATCAATTTTAGGTTTCTTTTGTTTTAACATTTACATAATATGAATCTTTGCAATATCTTAAAGTAATTATGCCTTTTTTTTCCTGTTGTCATGCTTCTAAATTTTTTAGATACTAAGGTGTTAAAAATCTGGCATTTGTCGTTCTTATGTGGACATAACCATTAATGTTTCTTAAATGGTATGATCCTCCTTTAAATACTTTATAAATTTGAAATGGTCCTTCCCACTTTTGGGACCACATTCTATAGGCTGGATCTTCTGAACGCATAGGTAGGATAGTTTTCCCAACCAAATTCCCCACTTTAAAGGCTCTTGGTTTCACTATATTATTATAAGTGTCGTCTACTTTCATATTTTGGATTAAAATTTTATTGAATGTTGTAACCCTTTCATCATCTATGTTTTTCAATTCCATGCATATTGCTTGATCATAGCCTTCAACTGCCAGATCATTTTGGGACACAACCCTTAACGAATTTAGAGTTATTTCTACTAGCAGTACAACATCATGCCCATAAGTTAAGGCATCTAGGGTTATTCCAATACTTGTCATTTTAGAAGTCCTATAAGCCCACCAAACATTTCACAATAACTTGTATAAAACTCTTGCATTTTTCTCTTTCACTTTGCTCAAATCATCTTTATTTACTTTGCTAGTGGGATCAACTTAGCTATTTGATTGAGTGAAGAATGTCGACGACTATATTAGGGTTATGTCTAACCTTGAAGTGAATTGTAAGACCATTTATGTTTCAAATATAGTTCCATTGTTTGAAATTATGGAATCTATAATCCCACCCGTATAGAAAATGTCCTATAAGAAGTCTACCAACTAATTTTGGGTGATTAACTTCATAGCTTTTGCCTCTACCCACTTAGTGAAGTAATCAGTAGAAACCAAAAGAAAACTATGTAGCTTTAAAGAAAGAGTATAAATCGTGTCAATTACATCAATTACCCATCCTCTAAATGGCTAAGGTTTGACCACATATTTTAGCTCTGATGTAGGGATATGCTTTAAAGGATCATGTTGTTGACCCTTCCGTAATCCTCTTGATGCAATCCTTCAAAATGGACGTCCAATAAAATATATGCCTCCTTAACAACCATATCATCTTTGGCCCAACCTGATGAGATCCACAAAGGACATTATGGGTTTATGTTGTCGATATTAAGCCTTCACTTTTACTTAGGGACTCTAGGATTATCCCATCATCACCTCTTTTTAATAATTTGTAAGCATACATAATAACTAATTAATTTCTCTTAACCTTACATGCCTCTCAACTTTGATATTTGGATCATTGAGATATTCCATAATTGATTTTCTTTAGTCTTCCTGGACATTAATGTTTCCAATTTACACTGTGGGCTGTATGTTATGTAGCAAAGGTAATAAGACATTAATAACCCTAATTTTTAATTTGACTTCAAAGTCAATATCAAGTGTGAAACATGATGACTTTTGAGCTATTACATTGTCTTATTCAGTTAAAAACCTTTGAATGTGATTTAAAGTGACTTTATCAAATTTGGATGACAAAGTTAATGACACTTGGTTATATAGTGTCAAAACCTTATGGAAATATATATATTCATCAGTTAACTGCCTTATAACTAGTTGGGAATTACCAAATACTTCTATGACTAAAGCATTATAGCTTTGAAGGATTTACAATTCTGATTCGTATCGAATATCACATATTTCCGCCCGTTATCTTTATGCATTCTAGCACTTTTACGGTCCTAAATGCCTATAATTATGTTCATTAACCAGAAAACCTTGGATTTGGATATATACATGCTTTGCAGAGGTTATTTGTACTTTTGTAGGTATTGGAACGCTAAAAGTAAGGTTCGATTGCATTTCAGAGAAGTTTCGTCGTTGAATGCTACTACAAGGGCATTTTGGTCTTTTCAAAGTCACTATTTTTTTATGGAATGAAGTTACCAACATGTATATCATCAAATTATCTTTCCATGGCCACTGATCGTGCGTCATTCTGACTCCGTATGTGGAAGTTATGCCCATTTACGGAAGGTTTCGGTATTTTCTTCTACTTCAAGGGCATTTTGGTAATTTCATACTGCATAATTTGGAGGGTTTCAAAACAGAATCATGTAGAGAATTGAATTAGCTTCGCGTCGGTTCCGACCACGCCTCATTTCGATTCCGTATGAGGGAGTTATGGCCATTTCCGTGCAACGCGTCAAAATTGGTTCGGAGTGGAAAAGTGGGGCAAATTCCAAAAGTGCGGTCGACCGGTCCCAAAATAGAGGTCGACCGGCCCTATCAGATATGGACGAAAATTGACTTATTTTGGGTTTTTTTGTCTTGGTTTTATTGGGGTTTTATCTTGGGGTATAAATAGAATGTTGTAGGCTTTTCTTAGAAGATATATTTCATTTTAGGTTAGAGAGGAAGGGATTTTTGGGTTTGGCTTATCTCTCCTAGGGTTGACACCATTTGGGTTGTGTAAGTTACTATTCATCTTCCCCTCCATTTATATTATTTGCTATTCTTTGTTTAAGCTTCGTTCTCTTGATTTATTGCTTTGATTTATTAGTTGTTGGTAGTTTAATTCTTGTTTTCTTTGGTAATTAGTTATTTTACTTAGTTTAATCATGTGTAGTGAGTAGTTTTACGGGTTGGGATTGCGTTTTCGCCATTAATGGGCGTCGAGCTCCGAAAGTTAGGTTTTGGGGGAAATTACGTTTAATTGAAACCTCGGGTATTAAAGTCGGATTATTATGCATTTAACTTTCTTCGTCACGCAACATTAGTATTTATAGCGATAATCCGAATTTAATCCGCGTGTGACCATTTTTGATTAAATGTTTAATCTCGAAACTTTGGGTTAAATTCCTTATTGTGTGATGTTTATACTTAATTGAAAATGCTCGATCAAATGTTTTCGAACCAAAATTCTAATTATTAGTTGTTTAGCCCATGGTGGGGACACGATCCCGACTCTCGTTTTATTAATTCTAGTTTAGACTTAACTTCTTATTTTTTTTCCCTTTTCTTTATTTCCAACCTATCACATTTACACATTAATTTTAGGAGTATTAAATCCTATAAATTCTAGCAACTCGTCTCTGTAGATTTTCGATACCCGGACTTGGCCGCTATACTCCCTTTTTAAGTGTAGTCATAAGTTTAGGTTTTTGCATTGAGGAGGTGAAATGAAAACAACGATTAGCGTCTTGACACGCGCTACTTTTCACCCTTAATCAAAATGGCGCCGTTGCCGGGGACTAGTTTGTTTTAGACTTTATTTGATTTAGTATTTCATATTATTTCTTTCTATTTGTATTATTTGCTAACCTTTTTACAGGACTTCCACATTTGAGCACTTAGAAACGCTCGAATTTTTCCCGCGCGCACCTATTTTGTGGATTTCGCCACTTGATCCATTATTGGGGTAAGTATGTCTTATTCCAATTCTTTCGGTAATCCTTGTTATAAGTCTCAAAATTCTAGGCCTATGACTTTCGGTGAATACTTAGCATCCCAAAGTAAAACAAATTCAAATATTACTTTGGGCGAGTATAACGAAAGTCAAAACTTAGGTTATTGAAATTTTGATGATGATGATAATGATTTTGGGCATTTACCTCCTTATAATAGGAATTTTGAAACGAATTGCAATTGTTTTCAAAATTCCTATAATAATGAGTTTTCGTTTAAGTCCGATGGTAATTTTCAAAGTTCCCATTCTAATGCATCCGCACCTCGACCTATGACATTCGGTGAGGGCTTGCGTATGTATGAGAATGAGAAAATTGAAAATCGTTATCAGGAAGAAAATCGTTCGTGGGAACATGAGTTGGATTTGTTATTTGAGTTCGACGACGATTTTTCTTCCGAGACTTTCGAAGTCGAGGAATGTTTTGAACCAAATGAGGTACTTGTGCCTAATTTGGAACAAACCATTCTAGACTTTGCCCATCGCGTAATAGATATTGAAAGTGAGGATGAAAATGACGTAATATCTATTTGCAATGAAATGATTTCTTCTTTGGCCCCCAAAGAAGAACATTTAATGGAAAATGATATTATTTCCTTTGAAATTCCAACTTCATCCGATGATGATTCAGCTTATGAGTTTGAATTTCATTCATCCCCGTTTTCATTCTCTATTACCCCACCGGAACAAGTACCCGATGATTCGGTTTCAAACTTTAATGTTTTAAACCCTATCGCCGATGAGGATTACTTGCTCGAGTCGCCCTCCACGATCGCATCTTTGCCTTTGTGTGCGCTGCCTCCCATTCCCATTTCAAAATCTTTGGGAGAATTTTCGGCTTTTCTCGATCCCCACTTGTTTTTGTCATTCGTTCAATCCAAACCCCCCATCGTCCCACCAAAACTTTTAATTGGCGATGGTTCATTTCTTCCGCCTTACACATGCCTTCCGTTGTTTAAACGGAATTCATATTTTTTGGAGGGCATGCTTGTATGTGAGGGTACACCGATTATCCTCCAAAGTCAAATAATTTTTGCGGTGGACCCTCAACTATTTAGACTTCTAGTGTATAGTTAGTGTGAAGTCTAAATAGTAGGTTGTATATAGTTAGCTTTTTATTCTTTCTTTCTTTTTATCTTTCTTCTTTTTAATTTAGTCTAGTGTAATTAGTTAACTTTTTGTTATTTGTTTTTGCTATGCTCAGTACTAACTTGTTTTGTAGATTCTTTGGACTTGTTCTTATGGGGATCGCTCCAATTTTGGGTAATATCACTCTTTTCCTCTCTTTGATTTGGTTCTTAATTAACATTGAGGACAATGTCTAGTTTTAAGTTAGAGGGTGTGGGATATTCTATCCATTTCTTATTTTAGTCCATGTTTTTGCTCACATGTTAGTTACTTAGTATGCTTTTCTTAGAAAACTTCAAAAATTTCAAAAAGATTTTCTTTATTTTTTTTCCTTTTTTGGGTATTTTGCCTTTGTTTCCGATGATAAATTTCAATAATTGCCCGATCCAATAGACAACCCAATGATGCATGTTCTCGATTTTAGAAGTTATTAGACTTTAGTCTAAATATTGATATGATGAATAACTTCATGAATTAAACTTTAACCCCATGAGCACATGCACTTTTATTGTTATATTGATTTGGTTTAAGATTTTTATAAATCGGTAATCTTTTGTTGCATTGTATATACTTACACCGAGTAAGCTTTGTACCTTTCGTCGTTTGTGAGTGTTATACACTATTCTTTCCTCTTTGAAAACGTTGAATTCGTCGGTAATCTCACTATTCTTTCATTTGACCATTCATTAATTGAGTTCATACTTGCAATGTGTTACTTGAGCATGATTTTCATATATTGTTTTGATTCGAGAATTGCGTAAACTTTAGGAAATGATCATAGGCCATCTTTGTTATATCACCCATATTGACCTTGACCTCACCCTTATATGTTTACCCTCGTTAACCCCGTTGAGCCTAAATATAGCCTTTCGTTTCATAACCCCCTTCCCATAACCAACTCTAAATTGGAGTTTTAGCCCATACATACACTTTCCATACCTTTGTTTGGAATGTTGCTTGGGATTGAATGATGTTGTTATGATGCCAGTTGCAATTTAGGCATATGAGAGTTTGACAAGTAAAGAAAAGAAAATAGTGAAAAAAGTGAAGAAAAAGAGAAAGCAAAAAGCAAAAGAAAACAAAAGAGAAAATGAGAAAAAGAAGAAAAGAAAAAGAAAGAGAAAGTTGTAAATGTTGTGTATAGTGTTCAATAGGCTTTGATTACTCTCCCCGATGATATATCTAATGCCTTTTTGGAACTTGTTTTCCGATTTTGATATTTCCCGCGTCGTCCTATTATCCCTAGTTTTCATTCCGAACACTTTGAATCCGTACATACATTCCCTCGTTTCGTACTCTAAGCCTAGCCTACATTATAACCCTATGCAAGTCCTATGTGATCTTAGGTTGATGTAATTTAAAAGTCATAATAGTTGTGATAATCTGTAAAATTGCATTTCGCCTCTTTTAGTGTGCGGTATCCATTCATTGAGATTACATTTTTCAGTTTATATATAGCGTTCTTCTTTTGTGACATGTGCGCGGCCTAGTTTCCATTTACAATTACTCTTTAGCCCGCATGTTCCGTGTGTTACCTCCCTGTTTCGAGTGAATTCGCTTGATGAGCGTAATGCCCGTGAGGATTGAATATATGCTTGCTTTAATGTTTATCCGGTTTATATAAGTTTTTGCCAAATCACACTTTGCATCTGCTCGCTCACCTCCCACATTTTAAGGTTTCAATTATATGAGGTGCATTCTATAATGTTAATGATTCAAACTTTTGTGTGAATTCATTCACTTTGCTAATAATGCATATGAAATCTTTTTCTCTTTTGTTGGGCTTGTCGCATGTTGGTTTGGGGATATTTTGAGGAAACCATATGATGTTTGTCGGTATCATCTCTGAAAACCCTCACGAGACGACACTCGTCCACTAGGGTAACTTAGGGGTTTAACGGCTTATTGCATATGCTAAATGCAATCGTGTTCCCTAAGAAAGGGGCAATTATATTTTGATGCATATATACGTTTTGTATTTACTTCTATGGACTAGTTTTGCTTGTTTCATCACTAGGGACTAGCAATGTTTAAGTTAGGGGGTGTGATTCGTATCGAATATCGCATATTTCCGCCCGTTATCTTTATGCATTCTAGCACTTTTACGGTCCTAAATGCCTATAATTATGTTCATTAACCAAAAAACCTTGGATTTTAATATATACACGCTTTGCAGAGGTTATTTGTACTTTTGTAGGTATTGGAACGCTAAAAGTGAGGTTCAGTTGCATTTCGGAGAAGTTTCGTCGTTGAATGCTACTATAAGGGCAATTTGGTCTTTTCAAACTCACTATTTTTTTATGTAATGAAGTTACCAACATGTAGATCATCGAATTATCTTTCCATGGCCACTGACCGTGCGTCATTCTGACTCCGTATGTGGAAGTTATGCCCATTTTCGGAAGGTTTCGGTATTTTCTTCTACTTCAAGGGCATTTTGGTAATTTCATACTGCATAATTTGGAGGGTTTCAAAAAAGAATCATGTATATAATTGAATTAGCTTCGCGTCGGTTCCGACCACGCCTCATTTCGATTCCGTATGAGGGAGTTATGGCCATTTCCGTGCAACACGTCAAAATTGGTTCGGAGTGGAAAAGTGGGCTGTTCACAGCCCAAGGCAAATTCCAAAAGTGCGGTCGACCGGTCCCAAAACAGAGGTCGACCGGTCCTATCAGATATGGACGAAAATTGACTTATTTTGGATTTTTTGGCTTGGTTTTATTGGGGTTTTGTTTTGGGGTATAAATAGAATGTTGTAGGCTTTTCTTAGAAGATATATTTCATTTTAGATTAGAGAGGATGGGATTTTTGGGTTTGGCTTATCTCTCCTAGGGTTGACACCATTTGGGTTGTGTAAGTTACTATTCATCTTCCCCTCCATTTATATTATTTGCTATTCTTTGTTTAAGCTTCGTTCTCTTGATTTATTGCTTTGATTTATTAGTTGTTGGTAGTTTAATTATTGTTTTCTTTGGTAATTAGTTATTTTACTTAGTTTAATCATGTGAAGTGAGTAGTTTTACGGGTTGGGATTGCGTTTTCGCCATTAATGGGCGTCGAGCTCCGAAAGTTAGGTTTTGGGGAAAATTGCGTTTAATTGAAACCTCGGGTATTAAAGTCGGATTATTATGCATTTAACTTTCTTTGTCACGCAACATTAGTATTTATAGCGATAATCCGAATTTAATCCGCGTGTGACCATTTTTGATTAAATGTTTAATCTCGCAACTTTGGGTTAAATTCCTTATTGTGCGATGTTTATACTTAATTGAAAATGCTCGATCAAATGTTTTTGAACCAAAATTCTAATTATTAGTTGTTTAGCCCATGGTGGGGACACGATCCCGGCTCTCGTTTTATTAATTCTAGTTTAGACTTAACTTCTTATTTTTTTCCCTTTTCTTTATTTCCAACCTATCACCTTTTACACTTTAATTTTAGGAGTATTAAATCCTATATATTCTAGCAACTCATCTCTGTGGATTTTCGATACCCGGACTTGGCCGCTATACTCCCTTTTTTGGTGTAGTTATAAGTTTAGGTTTTTGTATTGAGGAGGTGAAATGAAAACAATGATTAGCGTCTTGACACGCGCTACTTTTTACCCTTAATCAAATACCATTATTATAACCCCATATTCCACTAGCTTATTTGTGCATGTGTTTTCTTCTAATATGTAAGCCTATTTTGTTTTAATGTATTCAAGGGATTCAATAATTATCCATATGTCAAGCATAATTTTAGTCTTCGGACCATCAAATCATAGCTTCAATGGACTTGGAGATACATAATTTACCTCATATTCCCCATTCAATTCATCTTCACATGAATGATCTTCAAGGAAATAATCTAAGTCTTAGACTTTTATTACCTTTTGTGGCACATAATGAAAATAGAATTAATACAAAGCTAGAAACTATCTGTCAATTCTATTTCTTAAAATAGGCCTTGTTAGCATCTATTTAATCAATCAAACTTTGAAATGACAAAAACTTCTTTAGTCAACAAATAGTATCATAATTTCATAACAAAAAAGTGTAAGGTTAAAAATAAAGTTTTATTACAGAAATTTGCATTTACGATCATTTTATAACATTCTACGGTAATAAATAGCTTGTTCCTTGTGATCTTTATAGTCTTGAGACAATAAAACTCCAATGGAAGCTTTATAGTCTTAAATATATAATTTCAATGACTCATCTTCTTTTTGAGGAGCCAAAACAGGTGGCTTGATCGGTAATTCTTGAGTGCTTAGAAAACTTTCTCATGTTCACCCTTATAATCCAACTCTTCTTGGTCTTTTAGATTTAAAAAGGGAGAAAATACTCTAGTCTTTTTCTACAGCATTAGAGATAAATCTTCTAAGAAAATTAAGTTAACCCCAAAACTTTTGCAATTATTTTTTGTTTCCGGGAGATTTACTATAAATAATAGATTTAGAACTATTTCGATCAACTTTGTATGCACTAAATATCCAAGAAAGTTCACTATTGAAACTACAAAGACAAATTTATAGTGGTTTATTTTGAGTTGGTACAACCTTTTGTTAAAATATTTCTTTAGATGGTCTATATGATAAGTTGTTAAACTTGATTCCATAATAATATCATCAATATAACACTCTAAAAAGGTGTCAACCATGCCATGGAAAATGATTTTCATTCTGTTTTGGTATGTTGCCCATGCATTCATCAATCCAAATGGCATCTTAACACATTCAAAGGCCCGTAAATTCCTAGGGCACCCCAGTGGAGATTGTCTTCATCTATGAATAGTTAGTTATATCCAGAAATACCAACGTCTTAGACATGATATCACGTTCTACTGACCTATCAATAAGTAGATCCACTACTGACATTGGATAGTCATCCTTGTGAGTGGGTGCATTTAGGTTTCTAAAATCAATGCAAACCCTCAATTTACCATTATTTTTAAGCATTGACACTACATTAGAGATACATTCTACATACTTGAATGTTTGAATGAATCGACCCTTTAATAGCCTTTCTATTTCTTCTTATACCTTGGCTATTACATCAATAATCATATGCCTTGGCAAGTACTTCACATGTTTGTATTCTTCTTTGATAGGAAGTTTGTGTTCCACCAGTAATCTATCTAAGCCAAGTACCTCATCATATTATCAAGAAAAACAATCCTTATACTCATGTAGAAGGTCTATAACCAATTGTTTATCTTCTTTGCTAAGATTTACTCTGATATAATTAATTATCTTATTTTGCTCCTTCCCCGAATTGACTTCAATCAAGGGATCTGGTTGACTCATGAAGAACCTTTTATATTCTATTAGCAAACTTTCTAATTGACCATTTTCTTGAGGAATTTAATTTTCTACATCCTCTTCAAAGACTCAGTCAACCCAATTAATGGCCTTTTATTCACCAAGACTTGTATTCATTTCCATATCTATAAAGTTGTATAAAATAATGGCTAAGATTTCATTATCCTCACTATACAAAATTAGGCGGATGGTCGTGGATTTGGGTCGTGACTAGGCCCATGGGTCACATATCTAATCCGTGACAAAAATACGCGAAACCAAGAACACGGGTCATGGACCTAGTCCGTGACCAAAAGATATGGTCACAGACTATGGTATGAAACTGTATATAGTGCATGGTCACGAAAGAGGACCGAGTCCGTGACCAAAAGTATGTTCGGTTCGGTTCGATTTTTTCGGTCCATTCGGTCTATTCGGGTTCGTGCACACCCCTAACAATAAGTTCCCCTCGGGGTAATAAAAGAGGTACTCTCCCTATCTTCAAGCTTCATTTTAATCTGGTTATAACCAGAATAAGCATCCATGAAACTTAATAGTTCGTGCCTTGAGGTAGCATCCACCAGTTGATCAATTCAGGGGAAAGGAAAATGATCCTTCGGGCATGCCCTGTTAAGGTCGGTGAAGTCTACACACATCCTCCATTTGTTATTTTTTTTCTTTACCATCACCACATTTGCTAGCCAATCAGGATATTTGACATCCTCAATGAAAGAGGCTTTTTGTAGCTTCTCTACTTCCTCCTGTATAGCTTGATTTTTCTTAGGACTGAACACTCTTCTTTGCAGCTTTACTGGCTTGATTTCCTTGTTCACATTGAGCTCATGACACAAGAAATTCGAATCTATTCCTAGCATGTCTTCATGACTCCATGCAAAAGTCTGCTTTCTTCACCTTAGAAATGCTATCAATTCTTGTTTTATTGATTCATCCAAGGATGCACCAATTTGAGTTGTTCATTCTGGATGCTCGTCATCCAGAATGACATTCTCAGTAGCCTCCATGACCCGTCCTTTCACGAGTTGGGACTCGTCTCTAGGGTCTAATGTTTCAATCTCCGCATCTTCTATTTGGTAGGTAGTAGTCTTCTTTCTGGATTCTTCATGCTCCTCCTGCTCGGCAGATGAATAGTAGTATTCCCGAGCTACTTTCTGGTCGCCTTTCACCACTCCTACTTCAAAATTGGTTGGGAATTTTAAGCATTGATGTACAGTAGATGGTACCGCTTTGAATTTTTTTAGTCCTATCCTTCCCATGATGATGTTGTAAGACGATTGACATTTTTATCCATTACGAAGAAGCGTACTCTTTCCGTTCGACAAGCAGGCCATGTACCGATAAGCATATCCAACTTGATCGTCCTAAGTGGCAAAACCTTTTCGCCAGTAAAACCAAGGAGGGGTCAATGATATGGCTCCAACTGGGATAACTTCAAATTCAAACTATCAAAGCATGGATAGAACATGATATCTGCCGAGCTACCATTATCCACGTTTACTCGTGAAATCACCACTTCCTCATTCTCATATGGATCACCAATGGGTCATCATGAGGATATAGTACACTTGCCAAGTCGTTCTTAGAGAAACCAATGACCAGTTTATCTATATTCACCTTCCTCGGGCGATCATCTTCAGCCAGATTTATTCACTGAATGTACGAGCAAGCTTGAGCCTCATTGAGGTAAGCTTTTCTCTCAGCAGTCATATCTCCATCTCCTGCATCTCCACCTGTAATGACATTACATTCAAATGATCCAAAATGGATAGAAAATACCTCATTTTCTGGCTATTTCGGTCTTTTGGGGAGATCAGGGTCGTCTTGGTCATCATCCGGGTCTTCTTCATGACTTATCTTCTTATCTTCTTTTGCTCGACGAGGAGATCTAGACCTCTACCTTGTTCGGTCATTGCTCTTTCCACTATTTCGACGATCAACATACTTGGCCAACTTTCCTTGTCTGATGAGTGCTTCAATTTCATTCTGAAGAGCTATGCAATTTTTGGTCGTGCGACCATGGTCTTTATGGAAATCGCAATATTTGGACTTATTCATCTTGTCAGGATCTGCCTTCATTTTCTCTGGCCAGTTCAGCTCCTCGTTGTTCTTGATCTCTTCCAGAATGTAGTTTATATCTACTTTCAAAGGAGTATAATTTCCAAATTTCTCCAATTTTTCCAATGCTTGCTTTGCTTTTGACTTCCTGTTACCACCATTATTCTTCTTCTCAACCTTATCAACCTCCACCTTGGTCTCTTTGGTGTCCATATTCTTCTTCGTAGCCATAGGTTCCTCGGCGTTCATAATCTTGGCTGCCTTTTCCATTAGTTCTGCCATGGTTCTAGGCGGATCTTTGGCTAGAGTGTAGTACAATTTATCTGGCAACAGTCCACTCATCAGAGCAGTAATTGTTGTCTTCTCCTCGTAATCAATTACCTCGAGCTTCTCATTATTTAAATGAGTAACATAATCCCTGGTGCTCTCACCTACAATCTGTCTAACACTTAGCAAATGTGCTACTCGTTTGACAGGCTTTGCTCCAAAACAAAAATTTCCAATAAAGAGTTCTGCTAGCTGAAAGAAGGTCGCAATTTTCCCCCAAGGAAGGTTATTGTACCACATCTGAGCATATCAAGTAAGGGTTCCTGAAAATGCCCTGCATCGCATCTCGTCTAGAACAACATAGATATCAGCAGCTGCCTGGTATTATTCTATATGGATAACAGGATCAGTTTTTCCATTGTATTTTGGTGTTATTACCGGGGCTTTGAATTTTGACGGTGTGGGAAAGTCCAAAATATCTTGTATGAATGGTGTTCCTCGGACAAAAGTCCTTTGTAGAGGATTTTTGGTTTTAGCCATCTCCCCTAATCTATCCTCCAACCTTTGAATTGAGCCCTTCCATGCATCATTTCCTTCCTCGATCCTATTGGTTCGAGTAACTGATCATGTTGAATTTGCCTCTTGGGATCTTTCATGACGAGCAGCTGGTCGTGATTGGGCAGAGCCTTCCTTTAAATCAGATGGTCGTTGAGAGTTCCTCGATATAATCCTAGGGGTACTTCTATTCCTCCTAGGACCCAAACGATCAAAAGGAGATACTCTACTCAATCTTTCAAGAGCACTTGTCCTTTCTGGGGATAAAGTGATGTTTTATTGAGTGTCTGTCGCTCGCACCGAGGAAGTCCGTCCAGGCTGATAAGAAGGATCATTAGATCTCTCAATATGATATGAATCGGTACATCTGGACTGAGATTCCTCTGGGAATATCGTTCTCATAGTTCGTGAAGAGAGTAAACGAGTATTTCTTTGAACGCTTCGTTGCCCTGATTGGGTTGGCACTCGGCCTTGAACGGTTTGTATGAATTAACGCATGGTTTCCTGCATGGTCGTTTGCCCTTGGGCCAAATTAGCCATTATACCATCCAGATCTTGAACATTTGGAGGAGTAGATGGAGGATTCAGAGGGATCCCAGCATTTCGATTGCTGGATTCAGGATGATCAACCATCGATGATGAATTATTTTGGTGAAAAATGATAATTACAGTCATTTCCCACAGATGGCGCCAATCTGTTGATGTAAAAAATTAGATTTGACCTAATTATTTTAATCACTGATAAAAAGAATAAAGAAATAATAGACAATAGATTTTTAAAGTGGTTCGGCCTTGCAAGAATAGCCTACGTCCACTGTTTTTGTTATTGCTGACTGTTTGTTTGAAATTCTCAAGGAATGGTTTACTCAAGAAATTCCAGTCCCCCTCCAATGAGGAGGTTACAATGTATTTATAGCCTTGAGGCTGTACAAATGAAAGGACGATACGCTGTTATTTAGTATACTTGTACATCTGTATGATAATAAATGAGCATTTAATGCACAGTCGTCTCCTTGATTATCCTGATTAGAGTGCTATGTTGCTCGGACCGCCTAAGTAGCTCGAACCGCTTAAGCTGCTTGGACCGCCTAAGTAGCTCGACACGCTTGAGCTGCTCGGGGCCCCTGAGTTCCTCGTGGCTTTTTAGTTGCTCAGTGATCTTGAGTTGTTCGATAGAAGTATATATATTTGCCACGTTGGCAGACACGTGTTTGTAAGTGAGTGGTCCATGTTAGCAGACTAAATTTGGTATCAACAACAACTTACACGGATTACAATGAAATACAGTTGTTTGACACACAAATACCCACAGACATCAGTCGGCGTCATCAGTAATGAATTATGCACAACAATCCATAAGAACCACAATCCTAATCTCAATAGAGATCCACACGCAGCGAACCTCAATGACACGTAGCCATATGATGCATAAATCTTCTCCACTGTCGTATGAACGCCAGCAAGATGTGTTATCAAACTTCAAAATAATTCACGAACAAATTGGGATGTTTTGTGAATTGAAAAAAAGATATTAAACTCTAAAAGAGGAAGCCAAAAATGTTTAAGCAAATTTTGCAGAATGAAAAGCGTACAAACTTCTTATAGAAAACGGAGTTGAAGAGTCCTTTAAATAGAAAACTTAAGGAGGTATGTCATTCGAGCGAGACACACTGTCGTTTGAAGTATCGCGCGACAGACGATATTGTTTGAATGATATACGGTGTCATTCGATCGAGAATAATATTAAATGTTTTTCTTTTTCTTTGCCTTTGTAATTGCACCTCCACAAACACTCCAAAAAATAAATTTTTTTACGAAAAACATTTAAAGCTCCGCTCCAACACTTAGAAAATATTTTGTGAAAAAATCCTAAAGTCCTAAGTGAATTATTAAGAAATTAAAAACACAACTTTACCATATTCATTTCTAGGCGGCTTGATTATTGATGAAACTTGATATTCGGACCCGTCTCATTGCGTATTTGATCTTGAACCTCTTCGACGATTGTAGAGGTATACGACATACTTAATTGTGACGGATTATGTCCTTACAAGTATCCCCCAATGTCAATGTCGGTTCAAAATAAAACATCTGAATTATCAATCTCAGAAATGACCTATACAAATCTACCTTCCCATAAACTCAAAAGTGGAAAGATAAACTGTCAAGTCTTCATACTTTTCTTCAACAATCAAATCTTCAAAACATCAGAATTTTCTCATTAGGGTGTGTAACATAATGATCTTCAATTGTACCTTCACTCACGAGACAAAGAAAATGCCTCGTGACATATCGAGTTTGAAATGATATAAGCATAAACATTAAAGTATAATTGATTCTCCCCCATACTTAAACTTCCTCATAAAGTCATAATTCGCTCTCGCCCTTTTTATTTGTCCAAAATAGACAAGGAAAATAATAAACCAAAAAATTCAAATCGGGGTGTCATAGTAAACAAGGCAAACAAACTATTTTTTATTTTTCAGATTTTTCATACAAAAATGCAAAAATGACTTTACAAAAGTCACACACCATGAATTTACACTATGATAACCAAATCATGGAAACAGAATGAATGGGTGTGAACATATTCGATATGAAAATTGGCTCAATCATGACATGTGTGCACGATGCATAAGTGTAATCCTAATGAATGACCATCAAAATAGTCCTTAGGTGTAAAATTGTTGAATTTAGATAACATCATCTTAATCATATTAACAAATCAAAGTAGAAATGATTTCCACACCAATAACATCCAAAACTATGTAACGCTTTTCATGACTTTCAAGGATGTCTTAACCGTTGTAAATTCTATCCAAGCTCCCTCATTAAAAGATAATGCTTTTATTTTTCTTATAAGGCAATGAAACTAAAACCTGTTGGCCCCTTTTTGGCATAATTTTCTTTTTATTGCTTTTCAATTTTTCCGGGCTCTTTTAAACCTCATTGGACTCCGGATAAAAATTTAATTCCTCACTTTTTAGGTCCTTTTTAAATGGTGGCTTTATCGTAAAGATAAAAAGGTACCTTTCACAGTCCTTTTCCATTTTTCAAAATAAATCACACAAACGGTTTATAACATGCACTACTTTCTTGTCAAGTTTTATTACATTTGGTTCGTTGTATAGACATAATTGAGATGGAAACACTCAACCAACATGTGATAGACAATCACAAAAGTCAAACAAATTTGTGCATGTGTGCAATAAAGGACAAATGAGTGAAACATGTAGGGAGTAACACTATATATCATCTTAAAGACACCAAGCTTTGTAAAGAACATGAATGACACAACATATTGTCTCAAAACACTATCAAATGGTCACATGGATATGGAATGATGTTATGACTCGATCATCCTAAAAGTCCGTTCATATATGGTGTAAACAAAATACAAAACTCTTTTTGGATTTTTCAATTTTTCTAAAAAATGAAAATCTTTTTGTATTTTTCAAAAAAATTTCTGAAGTGAAAATCTTTTTTGGTTTTCAAACAATATATCAAATTGGAAAATAAAAACACAAAATAATTCATACTAGTAATAGGAAAAAAATGTCATCATATAAATCATCCTATGCTAGCAAACAGGTCTAAACCTCAGCCAGTATGTGCTATGAAGTTTTCCAAAGACGGTGACATCTTTTGAAATAACTCCATCAAATCATGTGATGTCTTGAGAAAAAACTTTACCTGCTCCCCAATGTGTGTAAACTCTCTCATATAATCATCAGGAGCGTCAGGTGTGGGTGCGTGCATGTGGACACTTGTAGAAACATAACATGGCATATAACACAACTTAAAACGAAACTGATAGTGAAAATATAGAACCTTACTACGGAAGGTATCGTACATTGCATATGCTTACATGCCGCGACCTCTATCAACATAATGATCCGCCCTACTAAACTCGGTGTGTTACCCCTATCGATTAGTGGCACGACCCTCCTCATCACAGGGCGCGACCCCCTATCAACATGTCACGGAGTCCACCAGTACAGGGTGCGACACCTTTATCTTGCAGGTCGCATCCCTCTCCATTACAACTCCAGACTTTATGTACGTCACGTGATCAAAACATGTGAGCATATCTCCTATAAATAGAGGAACACACTTCGAAAAGAGGGGGGGATCGATTCCACATGTCCTGGGGCAGGTTCTACCGTACCGATTCTCTTTACAAAACCTCAGTATAAGAGTTGGGAGCTGCTCATCCACATCGCATCCACCACTCCGGCACACCAGAATCATCAATCATCATGTACTTTCCTTTATTCTAATACTTGTATGCCTCTTTAGGCTTGAATATACTGTACAATACCACACAGATAATGAGAACGGAGCAATACAGTGGATGTAGGCCAATTTTAGAGGCTGAACCACTCTATATCTTATTTTCTCTATATTTACTTGCTTTGTTTATTCATTACGAATTTTACACTTGATTTGTTGGTACGAGAGCGACTAGTGGACGATTTCTCGTATCATCAATTTGGCGCCGTCTGTGGGAATCAAGATATTTCAATCTTGTTTCTCTATGTTTCGAGTTCTTAAAAACCTTATTCTATTCACGGGGATCCTCTGGATCATCATCCCATGAGTAAATTTTGGTTATTGTGCTATATTTTATACTTACACCCTTAAATGTGTATTTTTTACCTTCAGATCTGCTCTCGAGTCTCCATTTTATGACCTTAGATCTATTTTACATACCCCTGTGATATCACCCCACCTAGATAAAGCCAAAAATCTTGAAGGGATTTATCCCCGTAAAGATGGGTGATTAGGGAAGAGTTATACTTACTCCCCTTTTGTTGTTCTTTGCCTACGATCTAGGGTTTATCATTAGAACTGTGCCATGTTGTGCACTGAGAGGTTATTCTCTCAGGGATAGACACTAGTAGGTATGCTCTCCATGAGTTTTGGGAGAAAAACTCAGTTTCTAGGTTTTAATTTTGGGATTGTCCCTTCACCGCCTAGGTAGGTATGCAGCGCCATAGTCCAACTACCTTACATGTCGAGGCCTCTACTGGGGCATTTGTATTACAGAAGCTTCATAACATCAACGAACGGACTGAGGTGATCTCCAGTTCTACCTTGGTGAACACCACGCAAAGACCACAACAGTGCACCTATGTGCCATACTGTCCGCGACCTCAACAGAATGCCATGCAGTAGTTCATACGCTGCATCCCCATTTCCTACTTGGTTACTCCCATGTTTCTATGATTACTCACTTCTGCTAGTTTTGTCCCAGATTATATATATACCTTGTAAAGACTAACAAAGGTAGAAAATCGAAGGAGAATCCAGCCAGAGCATAGAAATCAAGGATGAGATTATGCAGCTGTACAATCACCTCAACCACCTCTATGACAGTCATGCCTCACTCCAGACCCAGGTCAACCATCTGACTCAGGGGGTGCCAATGCTAGAGGCTGCGACCTCACCCAATGTGGGTGCGACACCCAAGATCATTACTTCAGCAGCCTTTGCTGCCGCGGCAGTTCAGGAGGATCTGACCGCGAAAGCAGTTAACAGGTGCCAGAAAAGAAGAGTGGAGAAGGAAGAGAAGAAATCTGAGGTCTACACTCCGTTGGCCTTCTCAATTGAAGAGATATTTGAATTCATCATATAAGGAAAGCTATTGAGGTGGCCAAAAAAGCTCAAAGCTCCCCCCCACAAGAGGAACAAAGCCAAGTGGTGCAAGTTCCATCATGACCATGTCCACGACACTGAGCAATGCTATGCTCTGAAGGATGAAATTTAAAGGCTGATTGGGCAGGGGATGCTGCGGGGGTTCCTCAAAGATGTTTAGGGGATGCAGCCTTATTTCACATGCCGCATGCTCATTTTTCGTGCTTATCTCTTATATTCCATCTGTTTCTACTTTACAGTGACAACTCCTCTTACGCTATTTTAAACTAAACTTTGTATTATACTTAGAAAGTCACACACACACACACACACACACACACACACACACACACACACACACACATATATATATATATATATATATATATATGAGTTGTTATAAAATCAAGTTCACTTTTATAGTGTCATATTTTGATTCTTATTTCCATGAAATGTTATCTTATAAAGACCATTTTTGCCTTAAACAGATCCCGAACCGAGACAACATGTTATATCAGGAATGATAATAACTAAATGGGCCAAGATGCCCGATAAGACGCCTGATTGTCCGAAAGTTGATGATACTTGAAAGTGGCAAAAGCAAATATTGGAAGAAGTTATCGAATTTGGACTGCAACATCACTCATAAGGGCTTCCAATGCCCACACTTGTCTTTCGGGATGCGTCATTAGCTGCAAGGGCTTCTAATGCTCGTTCTTGGCTTTTGAGATGCGCCATTAAGTCGAGAGACTTGTAATATTTAGCCAAGGATGGTTTTATAAATATCCTGTATAATAGCTGTGGGTGGCTTAATAACATAACCCAGCTTGGGGAGGCTTGTAAATATCCTGTATGTTAGCTGTGGATGGCTTAATAACATAACCCCGCCTGGGGAGGCTTGAAAATATCCTGTATATTAGCTGTGGGTGGCTTAATAACATAACCCAGCCTGGGGAGGCTTAAAAATATCTTGTATATTAGCCTGGGTGGCTTAATAACATAACCGAGCCTGGGGAGGCTTGATAATATCCCATTTACATATAAAAGGGCAATGCTAAAGAAGATAAAATCCATATTCCGTGAAAGGTAATTTAAGCGACTAGAGTAAAGCCTTGACCTTCTTTATATGTCCCATACTGGTTATGGGATGACAAAAAACAACTATATGGTTCAAGCATCCAAGGGTAAAGAGAAAACAACTACAATGTGTAGCCTCTATTTACGAAGGGGTTACCACTTTCAAATATGGATTCAACCATTATCAAACGACCGCAGCCCTATTTAAGCGGCAGCACTTCCAACCATTGGTGCAAGGGGTAAAGGGTCGCATCCCGTGTACAGAAGACATAAGAGTTAACATTACTTGAAGGTGCCACAAAAGTTTAAAAAAAGCAGCCTATGTGAAGAAATATGTACGTTATGGTGCCGCAGACTTAATCTATTAGTAAGGCATTTTCAAATATAAAGAAGTTGTATTCAATCATTCATTAAAGCATTGAAGCAATCAAAGTGGTCTAAAGACTTAATTGTCCGCCGCAAGGGACTTGTTCCCCAATATCCAATATTGCTAGCTAGAGTACGAATGGGCAAAGATAGAGAAGGGGGGATGCAGCCTGTAATGTGTAATTTTACCACGAGTCGATTCCGAAAAAGCGTCACAGCCCAATCAGAATGGCTACAGCTACCAAAGAGTTTAATATATTCACAAAAAGCACCGCGAAACCTCAAGGATTTAATTACAAAAAAGGAATTAGAAAATTGAAGAAGAACGACCGCATCCACTTGTCTTCCCAACAGACTACAACTATACTTGTGAGCAAAACATTTATATATTGGTGCCGCAAGAAGCTCATTCAATCAAGTAAGCAAATCTCAAAGCTAAAGTTATATATTCATTCAGTAGAACAGAAAAGCACGCAAGTATTGAAACGTTTATGCAAGTATAAAGCATGCAAAAATGGTCGCAGCCTTGATATAGTTACAGACAAAAAGCCCACAATTTTAGTTAAGGATTACAAAATTTATAAAGGGACGCAACCCCATATTGATAGTTCCAAAAATTATAAGGTTACAAAATCATGAAGCTGCATCATCATTCTCATCACCCCTGTCACCATCCGCGACGGTCTGAGTTTCTTCCCCCGTGGCAGCTGCCTCAGCCTCGGCCTTCCATTTGGTTTTTTCCTCAGCCGCGATCTCGAGCTCAGCTATGCATTATTGATGCTCAGCTTCACTAAGTCTCCAGAAAAGAACCTTCTCCTTGGACTCAGGGAAGTTATTTATTATTCTCTACCTAAGTTCCTGGTAGACGCGGAGGTAGGCCCTATTATTGATAAGGAAGAAGTCTCTAGAGCCCTTGAATGACTCCACTGTATGGTCAATGGCCAGCTGAAGAGCGTCACCATGGTATGCCTCCATTTTCTTCATTGTCGCAGCATAGTCTAGGGCATCTTGGGAAGACTTGGCCTCCAGCTCTTTGTAATTCTTTTGAAGAAGTACGAGCTCATTACTAGAAATATCTGCGGGTCGTGCAACTTTCGCAGTCTATGACTAGGAGACCTTGAGAGATTCCATGACCTGATTGAAATTGGCCTCGGCCTCTTCTCTGGCCTTTGTTTCAACCTGTAAGTTCATACTGGCCGCTTGAAGAGCCGCGGAAGCAGATTGCTTCCCTGCTTCAAAAGATAAATTTCGTGCAACCTCCTAGTCAGCGGTGTGCAACCTCTTCGCAGCCTCTTTCAGTTTATAGAGGGCCTCATACTTACTCTTTTAAGCCACTATGACGTCCGTGGCATGAAAATAAAAAGTTAGAAGCAGGCTAACAAATGTAAAATCAAAACTGAGAAAACACTATTAATAAGCACTTATCCTCAAAAGACTATGGAGGCCGCAGTCCTCCAGATCATCATGGTCTTCATCGACCAACCTGTCAAGATCCATGGCATCGAGGGCCCTCTTCATCCTTCACGCAACCTTTGCGGTAGTATCCCATGAGGACTAAGGGTCAGACTGTCTTAATTGTGGTCGCGATCGACCATCAGGACTAGCTCCGGTGCTACACTGAGGAGGTGCCAAGTTTGCATTAATCACAACTATAGGTGGAGGCGGAGGAGAAGCTAAATGGATGGGATTGTCAAATATAGATATCAAACCTATCACGGCCAGATTGGCTCCTATATCATCGTCGAACTCAATTTGAGGTTGAGCAGCATGAGTTCTCCCTGCGACTAGAGGTAACGTTGCGACAGGAGGGTTTTGATCGCTGGAAGGAACCGCAGTTGGTGCCTTGGTATTGGTCCTCTTCCTTTTTCTACTCCTCATAGTGTTATTAAGAACAGTGGCATCCTCATCCATCTCTGCTACTTGGGCAGCCAACAACTCTTTATCAATTGACTCACCTGAAAGAGAAAAAGCAACAATAAGTGTTTGAAATGGACTTGCTAAAAACATAAGGTGCCGCAGATTAAAATTATGGATCAGGTTATTACTTTTCGTGGACATTCTTGGAATGAATTTGCTGGGAAATAAACCTTTTTCGAATAAAGTTGTAGACGTTATAAGGACGCTAAATTTCTTCTCTTCAGCAAGAATGGTTGCGGCCTTAGCAACTCTTTTCTCTTGCCTTGTGCTCAGTTGTAAGTTTTCAAGAACAGCAAAAAAACTATTCAAAGGTTAGTAGAGATTAATAAGCAAATATGAAGAAGGGACGCGACTATAATACAAATACCTAGCTTGGAGGGAGATCCCCATTGCCGTAAAATTAGATACGACTTCTCCCTCTCGTTCTCCTCGGGGTGGATCTCCCAGCCTTCCCCGAAGACATAAAAATACTTACCCTTCCAGTTCTTCACTCTGGTCAGCCTCCCAGAGTAAAGGGTCTCATCCTTGCCGCGGACGGAGAAGTAATAATACCCGACGAACTTCACAGAGTTTTCCTTTGGGTGGTAGAAGTGAAAAAACTCCGCTGGAGTAATGTCCTTTTTGAATTGGTTCTCCCAAAGAATGACCGCTGCAAGTATAACCCTCAATCCATTGGGATCTAACTGGGCTGGGGCTAGTTTCATTATTTGAAAAATACATATAATGGGGATAAGAACTGGCAGCCGCAGCCCGTAAACAAAGACATGCAATGGAAAACAGACCCCATCATCGGAATGTGTCGTGCACGGACGTTTGTTCGTGGCAGGTGCTGAGCACATCAAGTTTTCTGGAAACTCAAAGGCCTCAACTAACTGGTTAACCCAATCTTGGGTCATGATGTTATAGATATCAAGTGAAGCTAGGGGTATCTCAGCCCTCCCAGATGGACCAACTGGGTTATCCCTAACTTTCGCGACATCATCTTCTATACCCAATGGATGATTACTTGAATTGGATTCCTCTTCCATTGGTGTGGACTCAAAATCCTTCTTACTAGCAGAGTCCGCGGAGTTTGAGTCTAGTATCACGTAATTAGGGCAATCCCTCAGTTGGTAAGGCCCTATTGATCTCAAAGAAGGCACGGAAGGAAGTTCAGGGGGAGAAGATCTGAAATGTTTTACCCAAAACCCTCTTAGAAATTCGTCTGAAAGAAGAGTCCGCAGTTAGGCGCTGTAGCCAATAATGTTCGAAAAAGACTTTAAGAAGCCGCGACAAGATTAGTTATATGAATAGTTATAAAGTGATCGACAAAACTGGCTAAATAAGAAGTGGTAGGATCCAAGGGACCTAAAAGACAATTATCGCCGCGACATATTGGTTTGATGGGGGTTATTTCTCGATCATAGTTACTAATGGGCTCAAACATTGCTGACCCTATTCATTAAACCTAAGGGAGTACCCTCAGACTCTAATGGCCGCGGCCATCCCTTAAATCAGCAAGGGAACTTACAAGGCCGCGGCTACTGACTGGAATAGGGTGGGACATCTTGAGGCAGTCATGAATCTATGGGCTTAATTACCGCGGGGTATGAATTGAAACCCAAGGGATTAGTGTCTACATGCCGCAGCCATCACAAAAATTGCTAAAGGTATATTCCACTATGCCGTAGACTCTTACTCAAACAATTTAGTGTCTAAGTATTGATTCAATTAAGGATCGAAGACTCAGAATGTGAGGAGTGTGCTTAAAGAACATCAAGAACATCAAAGAACAATTTGATTTCAGTATAATTCTACACAAACGCAGTTTATATGATCACAGTTCTTTGATTTCGTATTATAAAGGTCGATTCAGGGAATTCTAGCAACAATTTCAATTGCTTATCGTCTATATATATATTTGATTCTTGGAAATTTGAAAATCGTTCAAATAAAACCCTAGATTCCTATCAAGCAATCCAGAAAAATGCAAGTGTTGAGGATCCGAATGGAAGAATTCATGTGTTCGTGTATTTAAAGAAGAATTATGAGCTATAAAAGCTATTTAAAAAGGATGTTGGTTGAAAAATTACCTAGAAACAGAGAGATCAACAATGATCAGCCTTGAATCGCCTTGAACCACCGCACACGGCCTTGAAAAATAACCGAAAAATGCAAGAGAATGGATGAACATACTTTAGCTTTCAATTTTCTCTCAAAGTTTTAGAAACGTAATGAAGTCCACAGCCTGAACAATTTATATAAGAGAGCATGGAAGATGAATCGTCGTCTTGGATGTACCGCGGCACATAAGAAAACTTAACTAAACCGCAACCCCAATCCAATTCTTTTGGCACTACGGCTTGGGGGCTTATTGATAGTGCAAATATAGCACCCTACCGTGGAAGGTATCGTACACTGCATATTCTTACATGTCGTGGCCTCTATCAACATAGGGCGCGGCCCTACTAAACTCGGTGTGCAACCCTATCGAGTAGTGGCGCGGCCCTCCTCATCACAGGGCGCGACCCCCTATCAACATGACGTGGAGTCCTCCAGTACAGGGTGCGACACCTTTGTCTTACAGGACGTATCCCTCTGTATTACAAATCTAGACTTTATGTACGTCACGTGATCAAAACACATGAGCATATCTCCTATAAATAGAGGACCACAGCTCGAAAAGAGAGGGGATCGATTCCACACATCCTGGGGAAGGTTCTACAGTACCGATTCTCTTTAAACAACCTTAGTATAAGACTTGGGAGTTGCTCATCCACATCGCAGCCACCCCTCTGGCACACCGGAATCATTAATCATCATGTACTATCCTTTATTCTCATACTTGTATGCCTATTTAGGCTTGATTATACTGTACAATATCATGCAGATAATGAGAACAGAGCAACACAGTGGACGTAAGCCAAGTTTAGAGGCTGAACCACTCTATATCTTATTTTCTCTATATTTACTTTCTTTGTTTATTCATTACGAATTTTACACTTGCTTTGTTAGTACGAGAGCGACTAGTGGACGATTTCTCGAATCATCAAAAACTCTCTCAGGTGTCCTCTTCTCTTGCAGTGTGTGAAAACCTAAACTAACCTAGGTAGACCTCTCTCAAAATTTCTCCTATGCGCTCTCCTAATAGGTACGGGATGCCTAGGTGGGTCGGGTCGAGAGTCATGTGGATCTAATACTAAAGTAGAAACCGACTCGAGTGCAACAAGAGAAGTGGATGCACCGTCATGACTTATTGTTATACTATCACTACTACCATTAATTTGGGATTGAGAACCATATTTTCAACCTTCTTAGAGGCATTCTCTAAAGGGACTTTGACCTCCTGGGTATGTTCGAGATCACTCTCGAGTTGGGATACATGTGTCATCAGACTAGACACCGTGTCAGTCATGTCACACTTTTCTCTCCTTCAAACATCTTTCTCTTTACCAAAATCTAAAACACGATGGCCCAAATCCCTATTATACTTCTTTGTTTTCAAGGCCTTGATGTACAAATCCCTAAAGGTTTTTTGGAGCTCACTTTTACCTTGAGTCTTAAACTCTCTCTCACCCCCACTAGAATCACTCGACTCATCATCATTGCTTTCGTGTACACAATCATCGTGGGACAAAGTGGGTATGCTCACATGACTTAAAAAATCTACACACATCCCATGTGTGAAACCTTTACCGGACTCATCTCCCATATCTCCCTCACTATCACTAAGAGTGGCAAGCATGGCTACTTTCTTGCTCTCTCTCCTAAGCCTTGTGGGACAGTCAAACGACTTATGCCCTTTGCCCTCACACTCAAAACATTTCACATTTTCTAAATCTTCCCCACTCTCTTTATCTTTCCCATCGCTTTCTTTAGCCTTGTGTTTCGTTTTGTTTATCTCCAAAAACTTTTTATTGGAAGAATTTTGTTTCAAAAAATGGAGAAACATTTTATAATTCTTTGCAAGTAAGGCCATGTCAAAATCAGACTCATTCTCAGACTCAGACTCACAAAAACTCACTTTATTTTCCTATCATTGGTGGAAATTTCTTTACCCTTTCTAGTTTGGGCTTTAAGCGCTATCCCTCTATCCTTAGGTTTGACAATGTGGAACATGTAAATTTCATACGTCTGGAGGTCCCCTACCAACTTTTCTAATTTCAGATGACTCAAACTTTCCAAGGTATTTAAAACAGTCACTTTTGGGATAAAACGTTTAGGCAGTGATCTTAAAATATTTTTAACCACTCGTGCATCAGGTATAGGCTCACCAATATTAAAACTAGTGTTGACAATCCCATACAAACGTGCATAAAACTCATCGAAAAACTTAGTCTCTAACTTAGTGATCGTCTCAAATTGAATGATCAGATTTCGAATTTTAAACTATTTAACCACGTTAGTACCTTCGTGGGTGAGTTGCAAAATATCCTATGCTTCTTTAGACATGGTGCACGTCATAATATGTCGAAACTCGTCAGGGGTGACGTGTCCAGAAATTGCACTAAGCCCTTGTGAATTATAAGTGCTCCACCTAAACTCTTGCTCAGTCTAATCTGACACAGATTTTAAATTCGTGACACTATTTGCAATTATAGCGGGAGGAGTCCAACATCTTTTACAAATTAACAAAACTCTCTCATCGATTGCTTTTTAGCGGGATTTCATGGGGGCTTTCCAGTAAGCATAATTAGACTCGTAAAAAATTGGCAACCGATTATTTAAGTTTTAACTTGGTAACATTGCAAAAATTTTAAAAATATGATTTTTCAAAAAAATCAATATCACACAATTTTGTAAAAAATTGGAATACTCAATAATTTAGTGTAACCTGCTCTGATACCAATTTGTAAAAAGTTTTTGTGATAAAGATTTAAACTAGCGCTAGACTTCCAATCACAAACTTATTCAATTAGTGTCAATTTATGAATTAAGTTAATTCAACCCTCAAAATCAACTAGCTACGCACGTGCATGTGTCAAACTAACATAAATAAACTATGCGACACAAAGTTCAGGAAAAATACCCTCAGGGCAAAACCTTTTATTTCTCTATAATTTGTAAATTGCAACCTAAGCGGATTACAATGAAATACAGTCGGTTGACAAAAAAATACCCACAGGCATCGGTCGACGTTGCCAATTATGAATTATGCGCAACAATCCATAAGAACCGCAATCCTAATCTCAGCAAAGATCTACATGCATCGAACCTCAATGACACGTAGCCATATGATGCAGAAATCTTCTCCACTAAGGTATGAACACCAACAAGATGTGTTCTTAAACTTCAAAACAAATCACTAACAAATTGGGATGTTTTGTGAATTGAAAACAATAGATTAAACTCTAAAAGAAGAAGCCAAAAAATGTTTTTTCCGATTTTGCACGTTTTACAGTATGAAAAATGTACAGACTTCTTATGGAAAATGGAGTTAAAGAGTCCTTTAAATTGAAAACTTTAGGCGGTATGTTATTCAAGAGAAACACGCTGTCGTTTGAAGTATTGCGCGATAGACGATGTCGTTCGAATGATATACAGCGTCGTTCGAATGATTCTAATATTAATTTTTTTTCTTTGTTTCAATAATTGCATCGCCTCAAACACTCCGAAAAATATATTTTTTTTATGAAAAACATTTAAATATCCACTCCAACACTTAGAAAATATTTTGTAAAAAATGTCCCAAAGTCCAAAGTGAATTATTAAGAAATTAAAAACACAACTTTACCATATTCATTTCAAAAAGGCTTGATTGTTGACAAAACTTAATATTTGGACCTGTATCATTGCGTATTTGATCTTGAACCTCTTCGACGGTTGCAGCGGTATACGACATACTTAATTGTGATGGACTATGTCCTTACAGGCATTTATGGGTATACTGTCATTTTGTGTTTATAACTTAATTTTTTCCAATTTAGGCTTGTTTTACACTAGTGTATGATCCATTTATGCAGTTACATGTAAGCTTTTATGTAGAAATCATAAGCTAGGGGATAATTTTTAGTAAAACACCATGGAAGCTTGATCTCCAATGGTGAATTATGAGTTATCGACTTTAAAGCAGTTTTAAAGTGGGAATATTTGTCCTCAGACTTGTTAAATCACAACCATCTAATTTAATTTCAATATAGTATTCATACCTTTTCATAAATCAGGTTTTTCATTTTAGGTAGTTGAGATTTTATAATTAAAATTCTCCATATATAGTATGAATTAAACCTTCAAACCAAAACCATTTTGTTCCAAATTCACATAGAAATCGAACTATAACACTTCTATACTTCATATTTTGGTATAAATCCACAAATATCAAACTGAAATTTTTGATGTTTTACAGTATCTGGATATGAAGCTACAGTCAACCTCAATCTTTAAAAGATATATTTTTGAAATCCTTGCGAAAAATTAAAAAGAATGGCTTTGGAATCATCTTAAATAGTATTCTGTATAGAATTTAATTGAAGGCCAAAGTTTTCAAACCCAAAGTCAAAATTCGAAGGGTTAAATATGAAGTAGATGTCACGCACGCTAGTAGGGTCAAATTCAGAGCGTGTATAGTTTGACTTCGCGCGTGAGAGCACGTGACCAATTAGAAAATTCTAAAAAAAATCCAAAATTTTTATTTTATTTTTCTGGTTAAAATTGTATATTACACCACCCTATTTGGATAACTAGAAAGTTAATTCGACATAGCCCCTAAAATTGAATTTTAAACTTTAAAAGTATTTTTGCACATAACCCCCAGAAGTTTTCCAACTTCTGTATTTTCACCCCAAACTTTTTTTAAAGCTTTTTAACATTATTAAGGACAAAAAAAAATCTAGCATCAATCTTAAAAATCTAAGGAACATTAAGTAATAAAATTAAACTTTATTTTCATTATAAACCCCAATATTTAATTTCTACATGATTCTAAAACTTTTATCTCACTTGAAACATTTCACCAACCTTATTCTTACAACAAAATCAATTGTCTATTTGTAAGATTTACATGGACTACCACATTGACTTAAACGAATTCCACAAAACTTTTCAAAAACCGTAAGAACAAGTGGGTGATTTATTATTCCGTATTATTTTCACGTAATGCTTTTGATTACACCTTTTATTGGTATCACTATGTGGTAAACCCATTATATCATGTTCTTTTTGATTGACTCATTTGAGTAGTTCAACAATTTACGTATAGTTGATTTAAATTTTAACGATGATTATGCAATCATATTATACAGTTTTACGCGTTCTATTCTTGCATACATTATGACTAGGGAATAATCTGTCGTTACACCCGTGACTGATTATTTGGCCTCTAGGAGTCAGATGATTGAGGGCCTAGTTGTTTCTACCATATGGAATGTCTGTAATTGACTTAGCACTGTTACTTTTATCTCTAGTATCTGGATTGATTGTGTCCAATTTTATTAGATAGATGTTGTTGTGCGAATGGCTATTACCCTAAAACCTCTAAACGGATAATTACGGGTTATTTGTTTAGAAACCATCCCTAACCTTTACCAATTCTAGCCAGATATTTCTATTTTTAGTTATATCATTCTAGAAACAATTATATTATCTTATCCTAATATTGAATCCACTTTCATATTGAGTTTCTTATGCTGACTCATCAAAAATCATATTTTAAACTGTATAGAATAATAATTATCTATTTGGTAATTTTTCTTATGTTTTTGAAATTCCAGAAGGACTCAGGCAATAAAGAAGGAAACATCTCCCCGAACTCGCACAAATTTAATGCATCACCTCATGTTACTGTATCAATTATATATGTGTGAAAAATTAGTCGCATCACCAGAGACCCTATTATAATTTCATATGCTACTACTTATATATGGATGTAATTGATATTGCATCAAGTCACATGTCATATATTTTAATTTTTTTTCCTTTATTTCCTTTTATGGACTATGTAGTAAAAGGAAGTGCCACCAATTAGGATGAATGTAATGAATAATGTATTTCGATACTTCACTTCGTGTTGAAAGATATTAATATTATTAGCCATTTTTAATTATTATTTATATTTTCTCTACTTAATTTATTTTCCTATTTAACCTATCAACCCATCCCTTAATCACTCCTGATTATTCGGGACATGACAACATGGTATCAGAGCTTACTTAAGAGTACCAGGTTTAATGCTCCAATGCATGACTTATTTAGGGATACAGTTACTTTACACTTTCATAACTTCTTTAGATTAAATTTGATACTAATTATTTGTCTTGTAGAAATGAATGTTTGGAATAACATCTACTTGAACACTGATGGTGTCGATCAAGAACAATTTTGCCAAAATATCAGAGAAGAAGAGTATAATAAATTATGTAAGGAAATTAGGTACATTAATCGAGAATGGGAGATCACAACACCAAATATTAAGAATCACCTATTGACATGTCGGTTATTAAGAGAGGAGCAGGCAATAAAACAAGCTCGATGATTTGCTGAGGTTGAAGAATTCCTACAACAAGAAATTCATTTTGCGTGGAATTCCATGTCGATAGAATAAATGCGTATAACTCCACCAGTATCTCCCAATAACGTTGGACTAGATCTACCATCTCTCAACGCTATTACATCATCATTGTACACAAGCACCGAGGGTTTTGGGAGTAAGAAGATCAGGAGGAAGGACAACTTATAGTCAACTAAAAGCCTCACGATCACTATAA
Organism: Sambucus nigra; assembly: GCA_949130495.1. Taxonomy (NCBI): domain Eukaryota; kingdom Viridiplantae; phylum Streptophyta; class Magnoliopsida; order Dipsacales; family Adoxaceae; genus Sambucus; species Sambucus nigra. The sequence continues at coordinate 540,535,770 of OX422209.1, forward strand.
AATAAATAAATGAGAATGTGTGTAAGGGTAATGTGAGAATGGAGTGTTACGTTACTAATATATTAGATTAGGAACTAATTAGAAAATTGGGACATGGGTAGCGTAGACTTTATAAGGTTTTGTGTTATATATATGCTAAAGTTTTCTTATAACATCCTGAAGGATCTTTTGTGTTAACTCGTTCTACTTTATAAATTATTTTACGACTACGTTGTGATTTAATTATTCTTAACTTCTATAGGATAGTGAATACTCAAAATTTTAACACAACACCATGATCAGGATCTACGTCAACCAGTACATCTATGGACATGGGTAGCGTAGACTAATGTTTCCAAAAAGTCACTGGATTGACACAAGCATGCCAACATACTAAATCAGGGATTGAGATTTCTATAGAGGTAAGATGAATGAATGCTTTAAAGGAAGTTTTACAACAACGACCTCCCTGATTTTCATGGGAAACCTGGAGCATCAAAAGATGAACGCTGGTATAAGCAAACTCTAAAGGTTTTAAACGGAGTAGAAATACTACCTAAACTCTGAGCTTATTTATCCACTTACTTATTTTAAAGCGAGGCCGATCACTAGTGGTACTCGGTGAAACGTACCTAAAATGTGGAAAACTTAACTTGGTCACAATTCGAGGAAATGTTTAAAAAAATACTTTTTGAAATCTTTACACGGTTAGGTGACGGTGGAATTTTTGGGACTCTATCAAAATAGCATAACAATAGCACAATACAAGGCTCAATTCACAAAACTCTCCCATTATGATCATGAATATATTGATACTGATATTAAGAAATGTAAACATTTTGAACGATGGATCAAAGTCGTATCAAAACCTCCTTTATTCCTTTGCAAATTCGTGAGTTTGATAAAATGATCAAACTAGCCAAACTCATTAAGAAGAATCCAACTACCAGTGGAACATCTCATAGTAATTTTACCCTTCCTCAAAATGATTCTAATAACGATTCACAAAATCTTTCCATCCAAAATCTCCCCAATTTTAAACATAGTGAAGGACAGTCATAAAATGAAAGTAAACAGCAAAATAGTGGTACTACCATTCGTTGCCATGAATAAAATACCTCTGTACACATTAGACCCAGTGCCCCAAGCTTTAAAAACCCAACTATAATCTCAGACCTATTTTGAGTACTGACAGAAACCTCAAACCATGACGAACCATGGAAGACTCCAACTATACTAGGAAAATCTCTTCCTAAAACTCCATCAGGAAACTCAAATAATCACGAATCCACACCCAACAATGAAACTCAAGGTGTATCTCTCACACTCTTGAGGCAAATAGACAATCAAGATGTTATTGAAGGTAGTGTTTTACTTCATGAAATTACGACAAATGTATTAATTCATTCAGGGTCATCTCACTTATTTATTAGTTCAAAGTTTATGACCTTAGTAAATGTTATTCGTGTTCCTTTAGATCATTCGATTTGCATAAGTATGCCGACGAGCACCATCACTAGGACATGACAGGTTTGTAAAGATTGTGAGGTAAAACTTACAGTGGGAACCATTGTTATTGATTTAGTGGTCTTAGAAATAGTAGGATTGGATATCATTATTGGTATAGATGTCTTACCTACCAACAATTCATATATCGATTATTCTTTAAGAAAGTGATATTTCGAAAGTCTACCACCCGAAAGAGAAGATTTTAGGGACAATGTTCCAGGACTTTCTTAAATATATCCTCTTATTCTTTAAAACTTCTTGACGATTATGAAGATGTATTTCCAGAAGAATTACCTAGAATTCCCCCATTAAGAGAAATTGAATTCGTAATCGATCTTTTACCCAATAAATATCCCAATTCTATACCACCCTACCTATTGGCACCCCTTTAACTACGGGAACTTCGAACCCAACTTCATGAATTATTAACGAAAGGGTTTAGTTGGCCAAGTACTTATCTTAGGGAGCTCCACTACTATTTGTGAAGAAAAAAGGCGGTTCATTTCCATTATGTATCGATTATCGTAGATTGAACCAGGTCACTATTAAGAGAAAATATCCTTTACCTAGATTAGGTGATCTATTTAATCAATTACGAGGAGCCAAGGTATTTTCAAAAATTGATTTATGCTCCGAAAATTATCAATTGAGGGTAAAAATAGAAGATATACCAAATATAGCTTTCAGAACTCTGTAATGTATTTTAATTTTTTTGTAAAAATAGAAGGCATACCAAAAATGCTCCGAAAATTATAAATTGAGGGAAATTATCACTTTGAATTTTTTGTAATGTATTTTGGACTTCCTAATGTCCCAGATGCCTTTATGGACCCAATGCATTGCGTATTTCAACCATTTCTGGACGAATTTGTGATTGTATTCATCGACGACGTCCTAATATATTCACCAAATGAAATGGACCACTAAAATAATTTACAGGTCATACTAGACACCTTATGATGTCACCATTTGTATGCCAAGAAAATAAAATGTGACTTTCTAATAAAAGAGGTAAAATTATTAGGACATGTCATTACGAAACTAGGAATCCAAGAAGACGCAGCAAAAACTTCTGCAATTATGGAATGGCCATAGCTTACTACCGTAATCGAGATTTCTAGCTTTTTAGGATTAGCTGGTTATTACCAAAGATTCATAGAAGGATTCTTCACCATTGATCTACCTTTCATAAAATTAAGCCGAAAGGATATACACTTTGAGTGGAATCAAGAATGTACTCAAGCCTTTTGTATCCTAAAAGAATATTTTACTATTACCCTTATACTCATAGTACCTTCTAGTACTATAAGTTACAAAGCCTATGATGTGTACTCATGCAATTAGGAAAAGTAGTAGATTATGGGTCATCAAAACTGAAAATCCACGAATGCAATCATCCAGTTCATGATCTGGAATTAGTCCCTATCATTTTTGCCTTGAAAATTTGGCGATGTTACTTATGTGGAGTAGAATTTTAGTTATTCGCAGATCACAAAAGTTTAAAATATATCTTTTCCCAATAATATTTGAATTTATGACAATGAAGGTGGATAGAATATTATAACTTTAGATTACAATATAAACCATGTAAAGGCAACTGGGGAGCCAACGGCTTTCCTAAAATAAGTGGAAGATCAACCGAAACACTTAAATATTGAATCATGCTTACATTGACTGACTATAATCTGCAAAGTAAAACCTCTACTATCATTCATAAAATCATAGCATACCCATATATTCAAAGAAGTGTAATTAAGTAACAAGCCACCGACAAATTTGTTGCCACTCAATGCTGAAGCATTGCAACTTGGAAAAGCTAACGTAGAAGGGACATATCACCCTATTAATCGAATATGATTTTAGAACTAAATATGTGCACCTTCAGATTCCAAGATAAAGTAAGAACTCTTACAAGAAGGTCATCATTCAAATTTATTATCCATCAAGGCAACACCAAAATGTATTGTGCACTCAAAAGAAATTTGGATGGGGAGTAATTGAAGGAGACATTTGACCCTTCATTACCAAATGTTTAACCTATCAATAAGTCAAGATTATTCAACAACACTCAGGTGGACTCTTGTAACCTCTTCCCATCCCAGCCTGGAAATGGGATCATGTTACAATGGACCTTGTTAGTGGATTACCTCCCACAACCCAAGGATATAATTCAATATGGGTAATCATTGATCGATTAACTAAGTTAGGTCAATTTCTTAATGTGCATACCACCTATTCACTCCAGCGACTCAGCAACTTATACCTTTAAGAAATTGTTAGGTTACAGGAAACTCCTTTATCTATTATATTTAATCGAGATCCTCGTTTTGCATGATGTTTTTGCAAGCTTTAGTAAGAGACATGGGAATTAAATTACTTCTTATGACCACATTTCATACCCAAACCAATGGAAAATTCGAATGACTAATTAAGACCTTAGAGGATATGTTACGAGCATGGGCATTAGATCTAGCAGGAAATTGGAATGATCACTTAACATTAATAGAATTTTCCTACAACCATAATTATCAAGATAGCATTGAAGCCTCTCCATATGAAGCACTCTATGGAACACCTTGTCATTCTCCAGTTTGTTGGAACAAATTTGGAGAAAACCAAGTCTTTGGACCAGAGACTATAGCATAAGCCACCGATAAAGTACATTTAATTAGGGAAAGGTTAAAAGCAGCTCAAAGCCGACAAAAAAGTTATTCCGATCATCACAGGTGACCCTTTGAATTTCAAGAAGGATATCATATTTTCTCAAAATTATCACAAAAAGTAATTATTAGATTTAAGAGAAGTGGAAAACTCGCACCATGATACATCAGACCTTTTACCATTACAGAACGCATTGGACCACTAGCCTATCGACTAATATTACTCCATGATTTGGCACAAATTCACAGCATATTTTGCGTGTCTCAATTGAGAAAATATATTACTGACCCAATCTACATCATCTCATGGGACTAACTATCAATACAAACTAACCACGACTTTAAAGAAATACCTCTTCAGATCGTAGACACATGAGATTGAACACTTCGTATAAAGACCATCCCTTTAGTGAAAGTTCTCTAGTAACATCATGGACGCGAAGAAGCAACTTAGGAACTTAGTGATGTCATATATCAATAATATTCCGAACTATTCGAAAGTAATTTTGAGGATAATTTTTTTTAGTAGGGAGAATTATAAAACCCTTAGAGGGAAACACATCTAGATCAGAATATATATCTATATATATATTCGAAGAATAAGTAATCTTACCTTAACCTACAAATAGTGTAGTAATTTTTTTTGGATTACTATCCACATGAACTGTAAAAAAAAATTCCAAAGTTACCTTAAAGTTTTAATAATTACAAAATACCCCCCAAAGTTTTTAACTGAGTTTTAAACCAACTAAATGAACTATATATTCCAAAATTTATTTACAAAAAACTTCCTTTCCTTTTGAAGCTACAAATCATCCCCTCACAATCCTTTCCTAAGTTTTGAAAATTATATAAAGATCCCAAAATTTTGAAAATAAAGGAAAAAGGACATAAAACTTAATAAAATTTTTTTAGGGAATTAACCTAAAACCTCTATTATTTCCTTATCAACTAGACTGATAAGAATTCCAGCAAAATAACATGGGAACCAATGAAAACCTGGGGTAAACATACATCTTTTATCACCCTAAAATTTCTTCCAAAATTTATCTCATTAAACCATCCCAAACACCTCCCAATTTTGACTAATAAATTCCCCATAACCCCTATATAAAGTCTCTCTTAATGCAGAGAATTCGGTACAAACAGTAGCTCAAAGCCCAAACCAACATGTTGGCATTTTTGTGTATACTATAATTTGATATTTATAGCTCAATTCTTTCAATTCAAACATATTTCTGCAGTAGATTAGTATTCATTTATGCAGTTACACGTGAGGTTTTACGTAAAAAGCATAAGGTAAGGGACCATTTTTAGAAAACACCATGGAAGCTTGAGCTCTAAGGGTGAATTCTAAGTTCCTGTTTTTAAACGAGTTTTAAAGTGGGAATATTTGTCCTTAGACTTATAGGATCACAACCTTATAGTTTAATTTTAGTATAGTATTCAAACATGTTCATAAATCCAGTTTTTCATTTGCGGCAGTTGAAATTTTAAACTTAATTTTTTTTATGTATTATATGAATTAAACCTTCAAACCAAAACCATTTTGTTCTAAATTCACATAGAAACCAAACTATAGAACTGCAATACTTCCAATATCTGTATAAATCCATGTATATAAAATTGAAAATTTTGATATTTTATAGTATCCGGATATGAGGCTACAATCAACGCCAATCTTTAGAAGTAATAATTTTGAAGTCCTTGCAAAATATTAAAAAGAATGGATTTGGAATAATCTCAAATAGTATTATGTAGGGAATTTAATTTAAGGTCAAAGTTTTCAAACCCTAAGTCAAAATTTGAAAGTTTTAAGATGAAGAAGATGGCACGCGAGCGAGTAGGGTCAAAGGTGGTGCGTGTATAAATTAACTTCGTGTGTGTGACCAATCAAAAAATTATGAAAAAAATTCCTAAATCTTATTTTATTTTTCTGATTAAAATGGTATACTATAACATCCTATTTGGATAACCAGAAAGCTCCCTAAAATGGAATTTTAAACTTTAAAAGTATTTTTCCACATAAACCCCTGAAGTTTTTCTAACTTTTGTATTTTCACACCAAAATTTTTCTAAAGCCTTTTGACATTATTAGGAACAAAAAAAATATATTAGCAGCAATCTTAAAAAGCTAAGGAACCTTAAGTAATAAAATAAATTTTTTTTTTCACTTTAAGCTCCAAAAATTATTTACTAAGCGATTCTAAAACTTTTACAGCACTTTAAATATTTCACGAAGCTTATTCTTATATAGATATACATTGTCCTTTTGTCAGACATACACGGACTACCACCTTGACTTAAATGAATTCCACGGAGCTTTTCAAAAACCCTAACAATAAGTAGGTGATTTCTTATTCAGTACTCTTTTCATGCAATGCTTTTGATTATGTCTTTTATTGATATCACTAAGTGATAGATCTAGTATATCATGTTCTAATTGATGAACTCATTTGAGTTGTTCAACTGTTTAATATACTCGATTCAAATTTTAACGATTATTATGCAATTATAGTATTTCATATGATCTAGTTTTACCCGATTTTATTATAGCATACATTATGACCAAGGAATAATCTTTCATTACAACCATGACTGTATTATCTGGCCCTCAGATGATTGGGGCCCTAGTTATTGATACCATTTGGAATGTCTGTAATTGACTTAGCATGGTTACTTTTATCCCTAGTATCTGGATTGTTTGTCTCCAGTTTTATTAGATAGATGTTGTTGTATGTATGGCTATTACCCCAAAACTTGTAAACGGATAATTATGGGTTATTTGTTTAGAAACCATCCCTAACCTTTACCAGTTTAGCTAAATATTTCTATTTTTAGTTATATCATTCCCAAAACAATTATGTTATCTTATCCGAACATTCAATCCACTTTCATATTGAATTTCTTATGCTGACTCATAAAAAGTCATATTTTAAACTGAATCGAATAAGAATTACATATTTGGTAATTTTGCTTACGTTTTTGAAATTCCAGATGGACTCAGGCAATAAAGAAGGAAATATCTCCCCGACTCTGCACAAATTTAATGCATCACCTAGTGTTACTCTAGCAATTATATATGGGTGGAAAATTAGTAGCATCACCGAAGTCCTTATTATAATTTCCTATACTTCTACTTATAAATGGATGTAATTAATATTGTATCAAGGCACACGTCATACTTTTTAATTTTCTTTTACTTTTATTTCCTTTTATTGACTATGTAATAAAAGGTAGTGCCTCCAATTAGGATGAGCATAATGAATAATGTATTTTGATACCTTACTTCCTATTGAAAGATATTACTATTATTTAGCCACTTTGTTATCATTATTTTTTATATGTTCACTATTTAATTTATTTCATGTTTAACCTATCAACTCAACCCTTAATCACTCCAGATTATTTGGGACGTGACATATTAATTATATAAAAATGTTAGTTAAAGTAAAGAATACCTAGTTCCTATTATCCAATAAGTCCATTAAATAGAGTATTATAAATGTGTGATTAGACCAAATTGATCCTAAAACCCCCAGCATATTCTTGTACATGTACATTTGTTGATTAGTTTCTTTGATATAATGTTCATAAAATGAAGATAAAATTAATATCCTAAATGGGATCAAAATCAGCATTACTTATATTCTCAAAATTTGGAAACTCTAAGTGTGTGATGAGGTTGTTCTGTTCTAAAAATTATCCTCGATCAAACTCAACGACATAAGTTTATATTCAATTTCTAAAAATTAAAATTGCCTATCCACTCATGTCCTTCAGTTTGATCAAGGATAATATTCAAAACAGAATAACCTCATCACCAATTTAGAGTTTCCAAATTTTGAGAATATCAGTATTATTGATTTTTGTCCCATGTGAGACGTTAATTTGCCTTCTTTTTATGAAGATTTTATTAATGAAACTGATCAACAAATGTATATATATAGGAATATGTAGAGATTGAGCTGGGACAATTTGGTTCAATCACGAACTTAGGAGAATCTATTCTTAAATCGAGCATCTCGTGAAAGGTTCTCATGCCCCCCAACATTCGGTTGAACATAACATATTATCAATAGTTAACTTAGATGACTCCAAATCATTATTTGTTGGAAGGAAAATGGATATTGTTATAAAATAGTTAATAATTTCTTCACTATTATACATTGTAATGATGGAGAGTCCCTAATCTTATTTAAGAAAAAAAATTCCATTTTCCTTCCAATAAATATTCATTTGGAGTCATGTTAGTTTAACTTTCGATAATATGTTTTCCTCAAGCATAAAGTGTCTAGAAGCTACTTCTGCAAATAAATAGGGTAAGATTGGTATATGTCACTGTACTATTATTACACAACACACATGCATCAGAGAAGCAAAGTTTTGAAATGTTACTAAAAATACATAAATCATAATAAATATTCGTAAATTAAACTAAACACCCATAATCAACTAAATATTCGTACAATAATTTAAATAACTAATATATTGTCACTATCATAATAGCATACAAATAAGATTGATAAGGATAAAATAATATTTTGATTCTCAATCTTCCTCCAAATCAATTAAAAGATCCTTCAAATTAGGGTTATCATTAAGAGCCGACTGTAACTCTTTTGGAGCCTTTAATGCGTTTACTCGAGTAGTTATATCCTTTAGTGCATGCACAATAATAGACCAATTGCCATCGTTTATGCACTTCGAGTAGAATACCTTTTTTAATTCTGAAAGGCACAAATAAAAGTCTCATCGACTATAAGATCTTTACTCTTTAACTTTGATAAATCTACCACAACAAGTTTGGAGTTAGGATCAACTTTACAAGCATTCATAGTATCCTCCACCTTTATGCAATCATAGTAGAATACGTTTTCTGTGAAATCTAATTAATCAAGTTCTAGGATTTGTTGGATTATCCCATAATAGGTTAGTACCATATCTTTTGAATGTTTATCGCTTTTGTTTGCAATACAAGTTGTAAGATGTGGGTTCTTCAAATACAGTTAAATGAGGAATAACCCTTTATCAAGACCAATATTAACATCGTTAAGTATTAAATACTGACAGTGGCCACAGGTGAGCAAAGATAGGAGAACTCAATATTCGGACTTATATTAAACAGCATACTGGCACAAAAGATGCATGACAAACACAATAAATAGATGGGACCAGCAGGAAGCGTGGTCGTAGGGGGAAATAACAAGAACTCTAATCACAATGAAGGCAAGGTCGTAACTTTAAGTTTGGTTAATGGTCACAGACGAGTGTATTAGATGGGTGTGGGGAATTAATGGTTTCTCGAGGGTTCTCGATCGTGGAGGAATTTGGGCAGCAATTCTAGGATCCAAACCATCTCTCCTTTTGAACTTGTTCATCTGGTGTATATATGGGGGGCAAGGCTGCTCGAGTGAGCTTGCCTGCGATTATTCTGATTGGGTGCATTAAATGCACAAGATATTGCATTAAATGCATGGGATTTCATGGTTTTGGCAGGAAGCAATTCTATTGTTGGAAGTATTATGGGTATTAATTAGGGACATGATATGCCAGCTTGAGGCTTACTTGAGGATGGCTAAATGGTCACATTTGGAGAGATAGGACTTCCATCCTAAGGATAAACCCACTTGAGTGCTACATTTTTAAGTGCCTAGATGCCAGACGTTATGACGTCTGAAGGTGGTTTAAACAGTGACCCAATTAGGTATATGGTCACATAAGTCAGGCGGGCTGGTAGGTTGCTCAAGTGTTATGGCATCTGTATGTTGGTTAAAAGTTATTTTAGGGATAAGGTGCATTACAAAAGTACCACGAGGATGTTCCTTCGAACAGGTAAGTGTTAAGGTGGCTCGACTGTTATGGCTCGAGTGACCATTTGTTCTGAATGAAGTTTTTCCCAATTGTGCCAAAAAGGATGGTAACTACATTCCTAGCATGGCTTTATTCTCAATCCTCCAAACCATGTCCCTACGAGGTCCCAAGAGGAGGTTGCTCGATAAAGTTTTTTATCTCTCCTATGTCCTGCCAGACATGGTCCCTCACGACTACCAAACAACCTCACTAAACATACATTTATAAGATAAAGTAAATGCCACATTATTCTATTAGTTATTACAAACTATTGTCATCTAGGAGACTTGTAGAATCTTCGAGCTGGGTCCTTTGAGCCACTTCCATGAAGAATCTTCGAGGTGGGTCCATAGGGAAGCCTTCCTTCTCTTTCTTTGTGAACCAATCAATCTGTTTTACTAAGTTAACCAGTCTTTGGTACGGACACCCCTACATAAGTAGTCAAAGAAGAATTGAAATTCCAATATTTTTAGGTAAAAGCTTTTCGTCATATGGATATGAAATGAAATAAAAATCATTGGTGAAAAATTTCTTAAACTCTTTCGTAAGAAAATAAAGACATTTTGCTAGGTGTGCAAGCCTTGAAAAGACATCATATTTTTTTAGGAGCTACATTTATCAATAAAATTGTATTGGGGCATGTTTTTACCACACGTGAAACACAAAAGAGGTATTACCTCTTTTGACACTGATGCCCTAAAATCAGTTGTCGTGCAATTTACCCTTTTATTTTGGGAAATTTCATTATCGTACTTCCCACGGGTAAATTACAGGGTTTAGATCATAAAAATATAAAATACATATAATAAAAGAAGAAGAATTCAGTAGATACTCACTCTCTTTAGTCTTGGACTTCATCTTGCGATTTGAAGACATAACTAGTTGCTTGCTCGTATTATAGATTTGTGAGTTTCACCTTTTTAGGGTTCCTAAAAGGAAATTTCTTCTCAAAATCTTCAGGTTCCTCAATCACTCATTCTCCACGAGGATTGAACCTCCTCACCTTTTGTTTAGGTATATGTTACCTAACATATTGCAATGATTCCACATTTACTTATTCTTCAATAATTGATCCTCTAATATGCCATGTATTCTTTACATAATCTTTAAAGGTTTTCGTCAAGTGATCAAAAGGATACATCCAGTAATACCTAATAGGACCACATAATAAATCTGTATCGTATAAATGCACAAGAAGGTGGATGCTGATATCAAAGAACAATAGAGGAAAGTATTTCTCTAATATAGAATTTGCCCCGGCTAGAATTTATTTCACATCTTTAATGTGCCTTATATTTACCACTTTTGCACAAAGTAGGATAAAACACATATTGATTTGCATAATTGCTCAATGAAGATCTTTGTTCTTAGAGAAGCAATGTCGAAATAGTTGAGGGATTAATTAGATTATTACGTGCTAGCCGGGAGACTTACACTGTTTAAAGTCATTTGTTAGTTAGCTTACTATCCTATGTAAATTACCAAAATAACCAATTGAAATCTTCAAGTTCAACAATGTGTCTAAGGGTATCTTCTTCTCACTAATAGTCAAAGTGAAAGCATCAAGGGGTAGAAATTCTTCCTGTTGTAGGATCATTTTTGTCCACAGTTTCTTCTTTATTTCTATATCATGTTGAACACGATGACTCACTCTCCATATTTTGAATGAGATCCACCCAGACATGTTCCTATCAGATGTTTTGAAACATTCTTCGCTATGTGCATTACACCAATTACACGCCTTATACGATGATCTTTCTAATATGGCAAGTAAAAAAATATTGATTGTTTGGACCATGGCTTCACTTTACTAGGGTTGTACGGATCATCTGTAAATTTACACCTTAGGTTTACAAAATAAAGGTTTTTGATAATGTACCTATTCCCCGCAGTTGCAGTCATCGCCTACCCTCGATCTATTGACCAGAAAGTCGAGCAGCTGGCGTCCTGTGCTTGTTACTGATAGGCAAACAGTTAGATTTATCATTCCTGAAAGGTTGACTGATAGATAAAAATCTACGATGACCGGTATAACTAATTTACCACTATGATATATCCAACTAGATTTAGTTTCCTCACCATATATGAGACATCCATAATCATCATGAACATTACAACCGGAAAGGTCCCATAATTAGGATGGTCAAGGATCGCCAACATCACTATTGGTTTAAGTGTAAACTCTTCATCCTTATGAGAGTTAATCAACGTCACACCTTTATCCCATAACTCTTTAGTTTCTTCGATTAATGGGGCTAAGAATATATCAATATCATTATCGAGAGATTTCGGCCTGGGTATCAACAAAGATAATAATGTGAACTCCTTTTTTATTCATTCACAATGTCAAAGGGGGACTTTAAGGCACTATGAGAACTGACCAATAACTCTAAATAGTACTTAGATTACCGAAGGGGTTAAACTTATTGGTTGATATTGCAAGATGGACGTTGCACGGTTCCTTTGCATATTCATGGTGTCATATGTTTGAAATTTTCCAGATGAGTGAATCAACTAGATGATGCATCATATTCCCACCCACATTGCATCGAGCATGCCATGTTATGGCCTCCACTATCCACAGTATCGTGAGAAATCATTTTAACTATGGCCTAAGTGGAAAATACTTCAAAACCTTTTGTGGGACTTGCGAGCTCTTGCAATATTTTGCAGCTTTGTCCTTTCTATTCTCACAAACCACATATCTAGGCTCATTGCATATAGGACACTCATCCTTCTCTTCATGCTTTTTGTGGTACAATATGCAATCATACTTACATACATGAATAAATTTGTATTTCACATCCAAACCTCTAAAGTTCTTCTTCATGGTAGGATAATTATCCGGTAACATGTTCTCTTTTGGGATAATTTCTTTAACCCACTTAAGAATTCAGGATATGCTATTGCCCGACAAATCAAATTGAATCTTAAAATTATGCAAACCAATCATTGCATATAATACCAACTCATATTTATTACAATATTTATACAAGGGTCTACTCGCATCGACTTTCAACTGTATGTATTCTCGATCTCCTGGCAGTTCAGAATCAAATTATTAATTTACTTGGCCATATTGCGCATTATTCGTATCTATAGGTTGGTGGTCTGGATGGTTGTGGACTCCGTAGGCATCATGAAGACTTGAAGTGGATCTTGAATTTAGATACGCTGATCTTGTAATGAGGCGATGATGGTATGAGGAGATGTGAGGAATTTACTAAATAAAGTATGAAAAGGATGGAAGGAATGTGGGAAATGGTTCTTTTAAGACGGGAACAACTTTAAATTCGAGAGAATGTTTTTTGAATTGCTGAGAGGGATGTTTAGGGGTCCACTTCAAAGTGAGGTAATGGAATCTATTTATAAGGCCAAGGGAGTGCCAATCAGTAGGGTCCTGGACCTATCTACCGGCATAGAACCCCAGGCACACTATTCTTAAAGGTCCCGTTCAATACTTCAGGACATATTTTTCGAAAAAAGGTCCTAAAAAATGAACTGTGAGTCAAAATAAGGCACATGGTAGACCATTAAAAAAGTTATTCAAAATCCTTTAAAAATCCATTTAGCCACTCTCAAGTTCGAGAGTTTACTGAGGTCAAACCGGGCTCAGAAGTGCCCATTGGTCACTGAACACGAAATCTTTGGAGGGAAACAGATTGTTCGTTCCAACCGTAAAGATGATTTGTGCATGGAATGTACCGATTGAAAGGTTATTCAATGCCCTTAAAGATTTCATTTAACTTCGTTCGGTTTGTTTAGTTGATTGAGGTCAAACAGGCTTCAGAAGTGCTCAATAACCCTTCGAAGTAAAATGGATCGTTTGTTCGTATCGTACGACTGATTTGGGCACGAGGCGGATCGTTGGCGAGGCGGCACTTATGTGTATGTTCTTGAGGCAAAGATAATATTGTTAAAATTTTCTTAATTTTACTATACACCAAAGATGTGAACGAATTTTGAATTAACCATATTTTAAAGCAAGTTCACAATGTCGATGTAGGAGGAAACCATTGTCACACCCCACTAAATTCTAGCATCGGCCGCCACCAAAACTAAGCCGGACGCGACTAAATAAAATACCATTCTCAACATCAGACATATATGAATCAATTCACATGATAAATAATTGAATCAATCCCAAATGATAATAACCAGTTGTGCGATAAGATAGTCATCACATACTAAAACTCCAAATAATAATCCAATCTCCAATAATATTAAACTGAATAAACTCCAATTGAATCCGTAAAGAAATCTGAATAAAATCCATAACAACTTTGAAACCGAATGGCCCAATCAAAATCATAAACTGTGTCTCAATGTAAATACGACAAAAAGGAAGCTAAACTAAACTACTAAGCACTAATATAAAATAAACTCCACCTACACTTCGAAACGATAATCTCCAAATAATCCGATGCAACTTCTCCAGACTTATCCTTAAAAAGTTGGTCAATGCACAAGGTCCCCAAGCATGAATACACACTACTCCCATCAAATAGGATCCGTGAACCCAGACAATAACATTATACGCAATAAATATCGCAATAGAGTATTTTGATTAATATGACAAAATTAAACGCAACAAGGGTAAATTACTAACCACCCCCAAAGATTCTGTATAAATATCATACCAATATCATTTTAAATATCCCACAGTGCCAAATTTTTAATTTAATTAAATTAACCCTAATTATCATTATTCTCACTTTTTATTATTGCGGTCGTCTCACCCCGGGTGGTAATTTCCACAAAAGTTTTACACTCCCCCTTGCCAAAATGCCAGCCGAATCCATTTAAACTATCGATCCCCTGCAATTTGACAAGTTTCCACACATGACATATATCACCAGTCGACCCGTTTAAACTGTCAGCCCCCGCACATTATGTCGCCTCTAATTTTGATACCCATGTTTTATCTTAGCCATTAATTCTCATTTCTCAATTTCATAATTTTCAAATCACCCCACCCTTTTAATCGATGTGAGATCCTCAATATAACGCTTAGTCCCATACCTAAGGGTTCCCAATTACACAGACGTCCTATCCTACATATAGGATGAATCGCCAATATAACACACGTCTGAGTCTCATGCCTAGGCTAACGATGACGATATAACGTAAAAATCTTCCTCAGTCCGAAATATAAAATCCCCACGAATTTACACTAACTAGTCCCATACCTAGAAAGTATAAATTTTAACCAAGGCCTACCCGCTTGTTTCATACCTAGTACGCATCCTATAATTAAGGAGCACAATATACTACCCAAAGGCCCCTTGTCCCCTCGATGGCAAAAGTGACTAATAATAAATCACACAATACATAATTTATATGAACAACATAGCAATTTAAACGTAAAGGCCGTGATTAATTTAAATTCCAATAATAATATCGTCGTCGATTTTTAACACAATTATTTCCATTAAAATTATTAAATTAATCAACATGCCAAAAATATTCAACTCGTCATAATTGTCCTCTTTTACAAGTCACATAGTTTTTATAGGTGTATGCACATCCCACATATCATATAAATAGTTCCATAAATTTTTTACATGAGAACCTATACCCAGAACCATAAAAACCCAATAATCTCACCTACACACTAAAGGGTTTCAAAGACTTATTCATATTTAAAAGTTTCATGAAAACAATCCCAAAAATAAGTGTCCATTGTCTCTAATTAATTTTAATCAAAAACACATTATTAAGGGTTTAAGCGACACTTAAAACGCATAATACTAAAGGAAAGGAATATAGTATTCGTGCCTAAAAAGTCGTTTCTTGAAAATTCTGAATACTCAATTGCATTCGTCTCGCGAAAATAAACAAGTTTCATTAATGCGCCTTCATGACAATATTATTTTTATTTTTATTATTTATTTTTATGAATTTAGAATTTTATTAGATAAAGAGAGAAGAGCCCTCTCCAGGTGGCATGTACAATGAATCAAACACAAGTGATATTAAAGTCTGAAATAAAAGAAAGAAAAATTCTAGCCTTGGATACATGGTATGGCTTTATATGAAATGCTAAAAATATATCATCTTTGATATTTCGAATTATCTTCGAAGAGTTAGTAGGAGAATCTTCGAAATGATTTGAATTTCTTGCTTTCCATATATGCCAACAAATAAAGGATGGGATGATTTTGCTAAGTAAGCTCCGAATTGAATTTCTTCAAGCACGTAACCACCAAAGCATTAAATTGGCTTTAAAAGTCGATGCTCGAAAAGAGAGGACCGTCATAGATTGAAAGTGATTCCAAATATTTTGTGCCAAGTAGCCAATAAAGAATAAATGTGCCAGAGTTTCTTCTTGTGTAATGATGCAGCATCTACACCTAGGTGGAAGACTAAAGTGTATTTTTTTTAGATACTCATCTATTGGGATCCCTTTTCGAAGCAATTTCCATATGAATGTTGACACTTTGGGTTGGATTCTAGAATTCCAAATGCAAGAGAATGAATGAGTTGAACAAGATGAATGACGGATAATCTCCCAAGATGATTTAATGGTGAACCCAGAAGGATTAGGATTCCAATTGATTGTATTCCCAATAGTGAGATTGTTATACATTGTTGACCAAACATTTTGCATGCGTCTCCATGTGTGGGATGGCCGAGAAGATAGGCCATGAAAGTTTGATGAGGATAGCATCGCATATTTGGCACGAAAGAATTTTGCACACAGACCATTAGAAGTACAAAAAGTCCACCATAATTTACAATCCATTGCATCGCAACAATCTTCAATGTGCCTAAGACCTAAACCACCTTCTCGATATGGTAGATAAATTCTCTCCCAATGAATCCAATGATGTATACTAGAATTATTGGTACCGCTCCAAAAAAATTGCTAAAAGAAGATTCTAAATTAGCTATCACAGTGCGTGGAGGGTGTAGAGCTGCAAACAGATGAAAAGAAGTAGACTGCAAAATAGATTTAATAAGGGTGATATGGCGAGCAATTGATATGAATTTTCCTTCCCAACAGTTGGTTTTATGAGCAAGTTTATCCACCAGATTTTCAAAAATTCCTTTGTTCTTGCGACCAACGTAAAGAGGAATTCCCAGATATTTTAGAGGCGTTTCTTTATGAGAATAACCTGTTACCTCATGAATGATGTTGCATCTGCAAATATCAGTGTGAGTAGGAACAATGAAGCAACTTTTATCTTTGTTGATGAGGATACCTGAGTTAGATTGGAAATTTTATAAAAAATTCATGAAATTCTTTAGAGATTTTTTTATCCCCATTTGAGAATATAAGAAAGTCATCCATAAAAGATAGAGAAGAAACTATAGGGCAGCCCCTGGGATGAGAAAATTTCTTGATGCTATCCGACGACATGAGTTTATGAAGTCCTCTGGAAAGAACCTTGGAAGCGATGAAAAATAGAACTGGAGAAAGAGGGTTGCCTTGACGAACACCTTGTGAAGATTTGAAGAAACCCAAGGATGCACCGTTGATGCAAATAGAGTACCAACAATTAGAAATGAGCCTCCAAGTCATGTCAATTATAGATTTCGCAAATCCAAAAGCACGCAACACCTTTGTAAGGAAGAGACAAGATATGCGATCAAAGGCTTTAGAAAAATCCAGCTTGAATAAGACATTAGATCCTCTGACTTTGTAGTTAAAATTAGCCATAAGTTCTTGTGCAAGAAGAGTGTTATCAAGGATGCTATTGACTTTAATAAAACCTATTTGAGACTCAAAAATAATATTAGGAATAATTTTTCCCAATATATTCATTAAAATTTTAGATAAAATTTTGCAACATAAATTACATAGACTAATAGGTCTGTAATAGCTACAAAGTTTTGCATTTTTTATTTTAGGAATAAGAATTAGGAGAGTTGTATTCCAATTCTAAGGAATTGTGTGGCCCGGAAAAACCGATTGAATAGCCGAAATTAAGTCAGATTTGATGATATGCCAACAAACTTGAAAAAAAGTCCCATTGAATCCGTCCGAACCAGTAGCACTAAGACTATCCATTGAAAAAATGGTTTTCCTAATTTCTTCTTCGTTTGGGACTTTGCCAAGGTGAGAGTTGTCTTCCTCTGACACAATTGATGGAATATCATGCAGAAAAGTATTGTAGGAAGGCAAGACAAAAGGAGAACAAAGAATAACTTCAAAATATTTTAGAAAACAATCTTCAATGGCCTTTTGACATTCCACTGTATTACCGTTTGCATCCGAAATTTTATGTATGTCAAGGATATAATGCTTGTGATTTAGCATGGCTTGAAAACGTTTAGAGTTATGGTCACTTTTCGATAACCATTTAATCCTAGATTTTTGTTTCCAAAATTTAGATTCTAGTTTAGAGTGTAAACAGTAGACTGCTTTAGCCTTATGATATTTATATCCGGTAGAAGTTGATGGGTCAACATCGTACTCATGTTCCTCTCTAGTGAGATCATCTTCTGCTTCAGTGACCTGTTGAAAAACTTTTTTAAAGACAATTTTGTTCCAAAATTTGAGGTACTCCTTTAGTCTGCGCAATTTGATGGAAACTCGTTGCATGGGGGGAGCCTCATAATGCATGTTCCAAGATTGAGAAAGAACATTAAGGAAAGCAAGATGTTTGGTACACATTGCTTGAAACTTGAAAGGCTTACTAATGTTGGTTAAAGGTGTGTCAATTTTGAAAAGTTAACGACAATGATCGGATTTTGTACGGTGAAGGTGTTCCACTCGAGATGAGGGAAAAAGGTTAAGCTGTGAAGAATTGCAACAACTCTATTAAGATGAGCCCAAATACGAGCCCATCCTTCCCTATTGTTGCACCAAGTATATTAAAACCCTCAAATGGAATATCAATCAAACCCAAAGATGTTAAAGTACTTGTGAAATCAATGACTGCTCCTCTTTTGATTGGAAGACCACCAATTTTTTTAGAAGCATCACCAACTTTATTAAAGTCACCCCATAAAAGCCAAGGACCCAGAATAGAAGAAGAAAGATTAAAGATGTCCTCCCATAGAGTAAATTTTTTCTCTCGTTTACATTTAGCATAAACACAGGTGAAATTGATAGGATCAGGTAATGAATCATTGAAAACTTGAAAGGTAACACATTGTCTAAAGGAATGGAGAATGTTAACAAACCAATCATATTTCCAAAGCTCCCAGATTTTGTTATTGCAATTGACAAAACCCTTGTTGAAATTTAAGCCAATCCGAAAAGAATCATTTTACTGTCAGCAATTTTTGGTTCATAAATGGCTATCACATCAATTTTGTGAGTTCTAATGATTTTTTAATCCTAAAAATAGAGGCATCATTACCAATCCCTCTAACATTCCAAATTAGGACTTTAAACATTAGAAACAGAAGAGGAGAGAAATTTTGAGGACCTTTTGCTGATCGAGTCAGGATAGTGGAGGTCTTAATAATTTTTTTTATTCTTCTTCTTGCGAGATTTTCTTGATTCACAGCCATATAAATAGTATAATTGATCAGAGAAGGCCTGTTGCCTTGTATCTGCATTAAGAATAAATTTTTAACCGCCTTCATCAGAGTCTGAAGCCCACGCCTTTTGCCACTCATGGCTATTAAAATCATTGAGTCCTCCATCAGAAAGAGGTTATGAGTCCTCTATAGTTTCGCCATCTTCTCTCAAGGCATCAAATGGGTTAGGAGATGAAAAGGATATAACAGAAGAGGGTGAAGAGGTTTGAGTAGCCAAATTGCAGCGTGGCAGTTGATGTTGTGCTTTATTTGTGTAGGTAAAATCTATAGGCTTAGGGTTTAATATTGGCTCGGTATAAGGGATAATAGTTGGGATGGGTTGTGAGTCGGTATTTGGGTTAGGTAAGATAGGAGCGGTATTGGGTTTAGTGGTATTGGCAAAAGGTGGTATTGAGAGTGGTTTCCTAGTTTTGAGGAATAGGGTTGGAGATATTTGAAAAGGAAAGATTAGGTTGGGTGTGAGAGGTAACAACATTCCTAACATTAAGGAGAGGAAAAAAGTGAGCTTGAGAATCAGAGTTAGCTGCGTTGGACGTTGATACTGCACCAAAATTACCAAAAAATGAGAAGCTACGAATATTAACCATTGGCTGCTCCTTGATGGATATGCCGACCGTCTTTCGGTGGCATTTTATCTCCCAAACTCTATGAGTATTGGTTTTATTACCTATGTCTTCATAAAGAATGGATATTCCTTTATCTCCCGTGCATGAAATAATGTTGGGTGTGGAACTATGTGGACAAGAAATAGTGGAATGGCCCAGTTTGGAACAACTTTGGCAAAAAGAAGGGATATTTTCATACTCAATAGGTTTCCAAAATCCTTTCCCTTCTATACCAATCCAAATTCTAGAGGGTAGGTCTTTGATTAAATTAATTTCTAGACAAACTCTTGCGTGACTGGGACGAGTTAGCGAGGTAGTAGCCTCATCTAGCATTAAAGGTTGGCCAATCAGTTTAACAATGGAGAGTTTAAACTTCCCAACATATATTTGAAGTTTTGTTTAATGGAGGTTTGGGGTTGAAATATAATGCCTGAATATTATGTTTTGTAGAGGGAGGAGAGAGCTTGGAAAGATGCGTGACCTTTTTAAAAAAAAAAACTAAGGTCTTTATATAAGAAGAGGCAAAAAAGTCCTAACAATTGCTAACTCTAAAAAAAGTAAAACTACCAACTGTCCCAAAACTAATGCGTGTTCCAAAAGAAATTGGAAGCAACACTCTCAAATAACTTTCTTGCATACCCAAATACCTTGAAGAAAAACCCTTGTACATTACTCATGGGATAATAAAAAAAGAAGAATATATATATATATATATATATATATATATATATATATATATATATATATATATATATAAGTCAACACTCAATCATTGGGAGCCATGCGCACCAAGAAAAAGAAAGACATCTTTTAACAAGTAAAGGCCCTGCGCCTCCTTCCCAATCCCACCCCACGTGGGTTTAAAAAAAATATTGATAATGCCATACTAAAATGTTTACAAGGAGGTTATTTCTATATCATGATAAAAACTAATTGTTGATTTTTACAAAATTTATAAAATTAAGAATTTATTAATATTTATTAATAAAAAAAATTCCGAATCCTCATAAAAAATATTTTGCATAATATCAAATTTCGACTAAAAATCTTCTAATTTAAATAGTCCACCTATTTTGTTAAACAAACATTTAAATAAAAAAAATACCTTTTCGACTTTCAATTTAAAATGCATTATTTAAGTTTTAAAATTACGGGGTGTTACAACCAATAAAGGAAGAATCCTCGGATGACTCAGGCCAGACAATCACTATTATTCGAAAATTACAAAGGAAGATTACAGTCCTACTCAACAACTCGTTCCCCACAAGCCTTGACGCCTCTTCTTCTATTCTACCTCTCCTCTATAGTGCCATGTAGAAGTCCACCCACGTAAGCACCGATAACACACTAGTCCACGTAAGCCTCAGTATCCACCAACATAGCCTCAACAACCGTCTAAGATTAAGAGCATGAAGACCACCGTTTCTTCATCGTAATCAGCATGCACGGAGTCCATTGTACGAACACAGTTCTTCTAATGATGGAAGAATCAAAATTTGGTGAAAACCAAGATCTCAATGACATAAGGATTATGTAAACATTGATCTTTAAACAAGGAAGGATGTTTAAGGTTTTAGCTTTGGAAAAATTTTATGAACAAACTGTAGAAAACTTATGTCTATCTTTTCAGTTCTGCACACATTTTTTGAGTCAAAGACACCTTTAATAATAAAACATAATTTTTTAGGCGGCGGGTCATTCGAACGAGAACAATAAGGCGTTCGAACGAAATCAGTATCTCATTTAAACAATGTGTAAAGTTGTTTAAACCAGGATAAAATCAAGAGATAGTCCATACAAGTCCAAACTTGATTTAACTCAGAAAAGATAAAAAACATTTTAAAGATAATTTTAAATAAAATAACATCCTTATAAAATATTTCAAAAACTATAAACCATTGTGTATTCATACCTGAGAGAATCTTAGAAATCCACGTGAAAACTGAAACGTGCACTAAGAATGTTTCATGGTCTATCTTTGAAGCTTGGCCGCTACATTTTCAACACAACGTCATAGGTTTGAAGGAATCGCGACACATAAAGCCTATCCTATGACTCAAACTGATTTTTTTTCCGAAATAATGCCATACAAATTGACACTATTTGGAAATTTTCCTTTACAAATATTCCCCTTTGGCTATTCTGAGACAAAACGAAAATAGTGAAATGCTAAGTTGGGTCGTCAAGCCGAATAAACTATGTCCCATCATATAAAACTAAAAATAAAAAATACAAGACATATACTGTAATATGTGGGACCGACAAGCATGAGTTGTCTGAATGTAATGTAGCCAAAAAAATTTAAATCTTTGAATAATCATTACACACATGATACAAACAGATACCAAGTGAAGTATGGGGGAATAAAAGATAATATATAATCAATATGATCAAATCTCAAATCTCCCCCTACATCACATATCTATCTCTCGCCCTTTTTTTCGTGGAATAGAAAACTAGTGGGACAAATAAACATAGAAAAGAATATCATCAGAGAATATCTAGCTAATAAAAGATAATAAAAGATCAGAATATTACAAAGTGTAGTTAGTAAACAATTACATGAATAAATCATCACTATAACAAATGATGCGCCTAAACTAAATATCACCCCAATACAGTATAATAATGAAACATGAATAATCCAAATCAGCTACATATAAACTTCCCATAAGTAATCAGAATTATCATGAGAGAATATCATAATAATATGTAGCATACAGATACTGAAACAGACCAAAAAAACATTAATTTTTATAGGTCATTTGAACGAACCGGAAGGTCGTTCAAATGACAAAGGCATCTCGCTAAAAAGGAGACTGGTCCCACTTTAAACGATCCAAAATAGTGAGCCTCATTGAAGATCATTTGAAGATTGGCATCTAACGACTCAACATTACGGTTCGAAAACACGTCGCTCGAACCTCACTGGAGCCATCCTTCGAACGACATGACAAAGTCCTTTAAACGACTCTGACTTCTCATTCTAACGATAAAATAATTTCTATATTCCAATATAGAAAATATGTAAAATCAGCCCATAATGATATTCCACAGATATAAACACCCGACATTTCAAAAAATAAGTAAAATACGACTCAAAAAGAAAAAATAAGTGAAACGTTAACATGGTATTGATGTGCCTAAACATGTAATGGAATGAATGGGTGTAACTAACACAAATGAATCATAATTAAACACGTAGATACATTCAAGAAGTTACAATTGACCGCTAAATTTCATCAAACTACGATTTCAGCCATACGTGACAATTAAAAAGTGAACTTAATGAACTAAACAACATCATGCACACAAGTCTAGAATTTTGATGATTCTACCAAACAATAGCATTAGGACATGACTTTTTCAACCTAGGACCTATTGTGCAAACCCGTTGATTTTTAACTCAACTCCCTCAAAAGATAAACATAAATTATAATTCTTTTCTAATGCATTCTTCATTTGAATTTCTGTTTTCTCTTTTAAGAGATTTCTTATTGGCCCTTTTTGGCAACATATGATCTTTTCAATGCCTTAATTTTTTCTTGGGCTCTTTTAACGGTGGCTTTCACGACGAGTCAACCTATCTCTCGCAACCCTTTACTATGCACACTTATATTTTTTTATAAGCAATAAATATCCTCATGGGAAATGGTTCTTCATGCACAACTCCCCTTAAGTCTTATATGAGTATAGATGACAAAATTGAGAGGATAACGTCTCACCAAACTCAAATGTACATGATACATCATACATTCAAATAAGCTCGTGCATGTGTGTGCAATGGCATATTCATAGTCGAATATAAATGAAAATCAAGTTCGAAACAACTCCATGAAACACATGGTCAAGATCAATCTAAGCATCTAAAATCATGACCAAATGTACTAGCCATATGAAAACAATGAAATAAAGGGGGCCCAATCACACCAATATTCCATATCATAAATGTAAACTCAAGACAGAAAAAATAAATTTTATTGTGTATCTTTCAAAATATTTTTTGACCAAAAAGAAAAATATTTTTCTATTTTCAAAACAATATATCAAAAACAAAATATTTTTGTATTTTTCAAAAAAATATAAAACCAAGACTCAATAAGAGAGAAATAAAATACAAATGATACACATGCCATAACACTAGAAAATATATATCATTAAGAAAAACTAGAGCATGAAAAAAAAAATTGCTAGCACAATCAATCGAAATATCTAGCATACGGAGAATCACGTGAAAGCAAACGAGAGTTATGAACTCTAATTTCCAAAGCTTCTAAGTTCGATTTTCGAACCCAAGTAGGTGTGTAATGACGCATGGAGGTTTTTGGGAACTCGAACAACTTTATTCCTAAACTTCATAGGATCATTTTTAAGATCATAGCATAATGCCTACAGTGACCCTTTCCTACCACAATGAGTGCAAGCCTAGTTACGACGAGGAATATTACCTAAATGTGGACCTCTCCTAACATTCCTATTTGGGTCTCTCACACATATGATCATCAAAGCCAATTCCACACCTATCATCTTTGATTTGGAAGGGGCCTAACATCATATTTAACTTTTTAGAGCTAGACTACAAATCAAACTTAACCTTACTCAAATCAATAAATCTCTCTTCAAGCTCACTAATCGTAGACTTGAGTAAATTCGTATACTCCACAAACTCAATAATCCCCTTCTTCATAGCCTTCATCAAACCTCGAATATTATTTCTCCTACCCTCAACATATTCTAGTTTCTCCCAAAGATTTTTCTCCCGTGCCCTAAGATCCTCAATCAACATATCATTATCTTTTACGACACGTTCTTTCAACCTAGCTTGCAACTTCAAGTTAGACTTCTTCACCTTCACCATTTTTTCATATAATTCACGAAAGGAAACTTTCAACTTACTTTCCTCTACATCCTTATCCTCACTCCTTCACCCTCATTGACTTGGGGTTCACTCATTATGGCCTCGAAAGTTTTATTCAAATGAGAATCTTCATAAGAAGCTTTATCATCATCGCTCATATAACAAACCATGAATAGGGTGTAGTTGTGCTCAATTTGGGAATCATCTCCCTCTTTTGGATCCCTATCACTAAGGGTGGCGTTAAATGCAATCGATTTCTTGCCCTCCTTATTAAGTCCAGTGGGGTACTCCTCTACCCTGTTGCCATAACAATCACAACCATAACACCTATCCAACTCGCCCGTCTTATCATTCTCACTTTGGTTCTTAGGGAAGTGATCGGCCTTATTGTTCTTATTTTTCTCAAACTGTTTTGCATCTTTCGATTGCTTTTGGAATTTGAGAAATTTCCTGAACTTGGTTATCAATAGGGCCACATATTCAAATTCGTTGTTGGAATCATCATATGAAACTTTAATTTTTGCCTTTCGGGATCTCAAAGCAATGCCCTTTTCTTTTTTCGGCACATTCTTAGAGGTAAACATGTCAACCTCATAAGTTCGTAGGTCATATACATGCTCTTCTAGTTTCATTAAGTCGAGCATACCCAAAGAGTTTAAAATAGTCACCTTTGGACAAAATCTTTCGAGAAACAATCTTAATATTTTCTTTATGAATCGATTGTCGAGTATATTCTCTCCCAAGTTATATGATGAGTGAACTAAATCGGACAATCTAGCATAGAACTCATCAAAGTTCTCGCTATCTAACATCTTAATTGTCTCAAACTGGGTGGTGAGGTTCTGGAGTTTGGAAGCCTTAACAGTGTTGGTTCCTCCATGGGTGAGTTGGAGAATATCCCAAGCCTCTTTTAACATCTCACACATTGTAATATGAAAGAATTCCTTTAGGGTAACTGGAGAAAACAGAGCATTCAAACCGTTATAATTATATTGTGCAAGTTAGTGTTTGACCCCAGTCCATGACTCAAAAGGTTTTAAACTAATGACCTCTCCCTCTCTCGTGACTGGTAGGGACCACCCATTTTTAATCGCAAACCAAACACACTCATCTATATACTTAATTTCACACTTCGTATGCATTTTCTAGTAAACATAATTCAACCCATCAAACATAGGTGTTCTAAAACCATCAAACATTCTGAAATTCATACCTTAAGACACACGAGATCACTCACACGACAACCTAGTGTTCTTTCTCTGATACCAATTTGAGGAGATACTTATGTGTATGTGCTTTAGGTAAAGAAAATCTTTTTAAAATTCTCTCAATTTTATTATGCACCAATTGCAAACCAATTTTAATTAACCCAATTTTATCTTCTTAATCCTAAACGTTAATCTAGTGAGATTAAGAAGACAAAGTAAAGCAAGTTCACAACACCGATGTACGAGGGAACCACTAAGGGAAAAAACCTCGGATGGCCTAGGCCAGACATTCACTATGATACAAAAATTATAATGGAAGAATAAAATTAGGAACATAGAATATATCATTTTTCACTATAATCAGCACGCATAGATTCCATCGTAGAAACACATTTCTTCTAATGATGGGAGAATTAAATAGTGGTGCTAACCAAGATCTCTATGACATAAGGATTATGTAAATTCGGATCATGAAACAAGGAAAGATGTTTAAGGTTTTAGTTGTGGAAAACTTTTGGAAATAAACTACAAAAAACATATTTTTATCTTTTCTATTCTGGACACACTTTTGAGTCAAAGACGCCTTAAATAATA
The DNA here is from genome assembly GCA_949130495.1 of Sambucus nigra. Lineage (NCBI taxonomy): Eukaryota > Viridiplantae > Streptophyta > Magnoliopsida > Dipsacales > Adoxaceae > Sambucus > Sambucus nigra. The sequence continues at coordinate 540,562,531 of OX422209.1, forward strand.
AAACATAATTTTCGAAGTGGCGCATCGTTCGAATGAGAAACATAAGTCGTTTGAACGAAATCAAAACGAGAATACCATCTCATTTAAACGAGAGAACAATCTTTTTTGAACAATGTGTAAAGTCATTTGGACCAGGATAAAAGCAAGACATAATTCATACGACTCTAAACTCGATATAACTCAGAAAAGATTTATAAAAATCATTTTAAATAAAACAATATCCTTATAAAATATTTTAAGAACCATAAACCATTATGTATTCATACCTAAGAGAATATCAAAAATCAATGTGAAGACTGAAACATGCACCAACAATGCAACTTGATTAATCTTTGAAGCTTGGCCACTACGTCTTCAACACAACGTCATAGGTTTAAGGGAATCTCAACACATAAAGTCTATACTATGACTCAAAATGGTTTTTTTAACATAATGACAAAACATACAAGTTAACACTATTTGGAAATTTATCCTTATAATTGGAAAAGGGATTCAGAGATCTTCCAAGATTCATTAAGCTTCGCTCAAGCTTGAGAGTTGATCGGAGTCCAACGGGGCCCGGGAGGACCTAGTGACCTCTAGATCCATTTTTAGGATAAATAGACACTACATCTGTACCGTAACTATGATTATACACATATCAGACTGTTGGAATATGTATTTAGAGCCCGTCAAATATTCCTTAAGCTTTTGCTCAGGTAAGAAAGTTTATTGGGGTCAAACGAGGTCGGGAGTGCCCGGGGCCTTTAGACCTATTTTGAATAGTGAAATAAATAATTTGTCCTAACTCTAAGTCTGATTTTCACTCTAGGAGGACCCTTGAAAAGGGTATTCAGGTCCCTTCAAAGATTTATTGAGCTTTTGCACAACCAAGAAAGTTTATCGAACTCAAACGGGGCCCGGGAGCGTCCGGGAGCCTTTAAACCGATACTCGAAGTATGACCTAAGGTTTATGGTGAACGAGTGAGTGATAATGACCTAAGGAGGTTCTTAGGGGGGTCCTAGGATGGGGTGTCTATAGGGAGACCCTTAACATGCGAGCTCGGAATAAGTGAAGGTCATCAATTATTGGACACCACATCGACATTAAGGAAGACATTTTTTTTGGTCATCTATGAGGACCTAGAGTATGAGGTTAATCGATTCCTAGCTCGATGTTAATTGTGAGACCCAAGTAGATGAGGATGATCGATTCAGTCGATCGAGGACATTTTTGAGGATCCAAGGAGATGGGGATAACCAATTTAACGGGTCATGCTCAATTTTGAGGACTTAAGGAGATGAGGATGACAAATTGAGCGAGTTAAGGTCAATTTTGAGGACTAAAGGAGGTGAGGATGACATATTCTGAGGGCCAAGGTCAATATTAAAGTTGTGCTGGGGATGGAAAATTCTGGGGACCGAAGTCAATTTTGAGAACCAAAAGTTGGGGTGATCAATTTTTAAGGACCTAAATTTATAACGACTAATTCAGCGGGCATAAGTCAATTTTGAGGACTTGAAGTTTGGGAAACTAATTCAGAGGGATAAGTTCAATTCAGAAGGCCTTAAGTTGTATCGACCAATTCTATGGGCCGAGGTCAATTTTGAAGACCTAAAGTTGTGAGACCAATTCTGAGGGATGATGTTAATTCTGAGGACCCAAAGTTTTGACAACCAATTTTGTGGGTCGAGATCAATTCTGAGGACCTTAAGTTGTGATGACCAATTCTGAGGGAGAAGGTAAATTATGAAGATCTTAAGTTGTGAGGGCCAAGGTCAATTTTGAGGACCTAAAGACCCTCAGAGTTGTGACACTCAGAGTTGTGACCACTCTAAGTCGGCCCAATTCTGAGGGCCGAGGTCAATTTTGAGGACCTAAAGTTAGGGTAAACAATTCTGAGTGTCGAGGAAAATTCCGGGGTCTTAAAGTTTGGACGACCAAGTTTGAGAGTCGGGGTCAATTCTGAGGACCTAAAGTTGTAAAGACCAATTCTGAGGGTTGAGGTCAATTCCGAGGACCTAAAGTTATAGTGCGTGGAATAGATCTCCCAGGGAAATTTAAATTATATTGGGGGGTTTCGGTGCAGTTGTGGTTCCGCTGGGTATTATTTTCTCTTGAGACTCCAGTAGGGGATGTTTAGTTTTGGGGTTCTGGCTGGGGAATTATACTAGACTTGGATGCAGGAGCATCATTGGTTCTACTATGGAGTATGCTAAGGATAAGAGTGTAAAAGATTAATCCACTAGAGACTTTGAGAAGTCTTAAGGGGTTTAGTGCTCTAATTTTTTTTCTCGAGGGAAAATAGTGTTCCATATATTTTTGGGATTTTGGGGATTTTTTCAGGAAATTTTTGGATTTTCTAGCCTTTTTTATACAAAATTTAAAAGGGAGTGCCGCTAGGCATTCTTGAGGGGGTGCTAATCGGCAAGATCATGAACTCCTAGGCTTCCTTGGGAAAAGGAAAAGGTGGCTGCCGATCAGCAGGCCCTTTAACCTTTTATAAAAGGGGGCGACCCCTTATCACATTTCACACTTTCAAGTGTTTGAATCTTCTTATTTATCTCTTTAAAAATCATTCTTAAGTCCTTTCTTTTTCAAGACTTCAAATGGGTGGTTCTTCAAGTGAGGTAGACAACAATGAATGATTAACTGTTGATGATTGGGCCGACCTGGAGTGGCAGTCTAGGGTTCCCCTTGCATTGGGAAATGAGAATGCCTTTGATTTGTTTGAGACTATAGCTGATTAGTGTATCCTACTACGTGAGCTCTCATATCACCGTTTGTGTAGGGTGAAGAACCCTATTGTCTATGTAAGTACGGTGAATTTTGGCATTTTAATTTATTTTTCTCTTTATTCCTTGTGCTAATGAAGGATTTTTCTTCTTTTTTCTTGCAGACTGAGATAGCTCCTTCGAGCATTCGGTCTCGAGAGATGACTAGGTTGAAGGATGTTTGGGAGATGGTCCTCGCTATTGTGTGTTGGATAATATCATATGTCGGGTTTGACCTCTTTGTGTAGGATTTTTGTAAGACACCGTGTTCCACTTCGGTATTATGTGCTCTTGGGGAGAGGTGGCGGGTCCATCTAAAATTCGTGGAGATAACCATTACTCCCATTAACATTCACAAACTGCTAGGGCTGAATTGAGAGGGATTCCAGATAGTGATGGATCGCCCATTAAGGGTGACACTAAAGGAGGTGCGGGTGGCTCTAGAGGACGTGGGTAGAATCATGTTGAGAGATTATATCCCAATTTTTGTTTTAAGGGAGACACTTTTGAGGAGGCGGGTGGACGTGACTAATGGGTATGTGAGACAGATGACCCTTATATTTATGTCACTTTTTCTTGGTGGTCTCTTGGTGGCAACGAGTGACTGACGTCAGCCATTTTTGGTTCTTGCCGTATTCAAGGACGATTTTAAAATCCATCTATATGATTAGGGGATCCTGACTATGGAGTCCCTTTATTTTCCTTTGGATGTATTCATCCGTTGCTGCCATCATACTTTTACGTTAGCCACGTACCTTTTGGAGGTAATTTTGTATTTGTTTTCTTTTTAAGCATTTCCATGCATTCTTCTTTTGTTCTTTTTGTTGATTCTTGTATTTTACATATGTGGTTCTATGAGGTGATTGGGCACAATGAGGGTTTGATGGACCTAAAGAATGAGGATTTAGGGAATTATGCCAGATGTTCCGGTGGTGAAATTCCAACCGTCAGTCAAATCAGTCTTTATCTTTGGGGGACGTACGATGGGTTCTAAATGCCCTGACAAGTGACCAAGTTATTTTTTCGTCTTTTATGAGTTCTTCTTGGCATATTTATTTCTTGAGTATATTTTTATTCTCTATTAGTTATTGCAAATGAACTTTGACCCTTGAATAGTGACTCTATAGGATATGAAGGTGCTAGGTATATATGAATAGATGCTGCAGTTGATAGCGCACGAATTTGACTACGCCTGGTACCTAAGAGAGAGGGTGTTAAGGAAAATTGTTGAGAAGGATGCGGTAGTCCCACTGATGTCCCTACTTATATGAAGTGAGTGAGTATGATGTCCGATGATATTAGGGTGGCAGTGATGATAGGCAAGTCCTATACGCACTACATGGATACAGTGATGAGCTTTGATTATCTAGACTTTGTGATGAGCTGGTTGATGCCCTCCCGTATCTATGACGTGGAGAACATGCTTCCACCCGCCACGACTTCAAGTAGGGTTACTAGTGCACTGGTGGGATTGACCCACAGCTTGGGTGGTGGCACATCGACATCGGAAATAGTAGAGGAGGATCCGATCATTTAGGTTACTCCCCCTTCTTACAATTTTGTAATAAGTAGCAGGGAGTCACTGATCATGCCACGTCATCCTCATTCGTTGGTGTGTGGGTTGACGGGGCTTACGGATTAGGCCCTACAGCTTGAGGTATATTCTTTCTCTTTTCTATTTCCATTGACTTTTTCTTTGCTCTTTACTGATTGATTTGTCTCTTGTTATTGCCCTTGGTTTACAGCATGTTCGGGTACCGACAACTGGCTGAGGGATATTAAGGACGGGATGACCTCTATGTCTTATTATATCAATAAGTTTCTTCTTCTTTCCGTGTGCCACCTGCCACCTCAGATGAGGGTTCTAGTTCGGGGAGTGGAGGATCCACTACTCATCTTCGAGGAACCCTTGTCCACCGTGAAGGTTGAGGGTTTGGGCCGAAGTCCCATTTGTATTTTTTTCCTTCTATCTGCAAAATGTAATCATGTGAAGAAAGGATATTCATGAAAAATATACATTTTATTTTTTTGGTATTTTTCTCTTGATTTAATGACTTACCATATATGCACTTTTAATTTTCTGTCGAGATTATTGATTTTATGCAAATATATAGATAAGTATGGAAATGATAATGAAAGGCAAAATGTTATTTTTTAGAAAAGGGGAGTAAAAGTAATTAACTCAGGGAAAATATTGTTCTAGTAAGAATTTATTTTGAGAATGAAAATGGTATCTCTAAGGAAAATATTTATTAATAGAGAAAATGAGTAATTTTAAAAGGAATGCCCTCGGGGTAATTTTTCAAAATAAGGATTTTTTTTTGGAAATTGATTTTGGTAAAAATGGAAAACAAATATTTCCAAAATAAGGGGGGTGCCGATCGTCATACCCCTTGACATGCCTATCGGTGTGTGGGTCAAGTCAAATCATTTCTAGGCTTTGATTTCACTTTCCTGCACATCAGTGTACATCTATAGGGCTAAGATTTAATCAGGTTTCAAGAGATTTTTGGAGATTTTGAGTATAAAAGGACGAAATTGAGGTGTGTTTTCACCACCAACACCCACATTTTTTTCTTGGTTCTCATCTCCTATTGCCCAAATTGCTCTTCAAATGTACGAAGAATTATCCTCTAATCTTAACAGCCTGGAGTCTATGTTCGTTTATAATATTGAATATGATGCTTTCAACCTGCGCCGAGTTTCATGTGACTTGTAGAGAGGTTTTATTTAGCGACCCCTCCTAAGTATCTCTTGGTAGGTGTGCCTAATCTTTTTGTCTGGCCTTTCTTTAATTTTCGCCCACGTGCAGAAAACTGGGTCAATTGGTTTATGGAATACGGAGCCCGATGTCTTCATTGGTTAGTGCCATAGTGGGGAGACTTGCAGCCTATTTTGTAGGTTGGAGAGTACCGATATGTGAGGTTGTCTATCCTTTACCAAACTTCGTTTTACTTCCCCCGGAAGCTTCTACGCCATGTCAGAAAGGGAGAAATTTCTCTTCCTTTCATGATGAACTTCTTTTCGGTAGAGGACTTGACTGAATCATTACGAATTACGCTGAGATCCTTATGGAAACACTGCAACCATCTTCCCATTCATTACAGTCTATATCAGGGGCTTGACATGTGTCTGGAGACTACCTAAAGTGGCTATAGAAGCGAGTAGTTGAGAAGATTATGGAGGAAGAGATCAATCAAAGGTGGTTCTTCACCTTCGATATTATGGAGGAAAGTATTGTGGTATTGTCTAGGATTGTCAAGGCATACCGATCCATAGATTTCATGCAGAGTGTTAACTAGAAGTATGAGACTTGGGACATCTGAGCGTCGAGAATGATGATGAAACGGGGCTATCGGGCAGTTGAAATCAATGTCTCGTGAAGCTTGGGTGACTTTTTATGAAGCTAGGACAATTTTTATGTTTTAGTGCTTTGTGTTTTGGGGGTTTAGAATACTTTTTTTTTAAGATAGTAAGGATTGGATTTGTTTAAAGATGACTTAGTCTCTAGAAGGGGTGGTTTGTTTAACTCCCTTCACTGATACTTCATGTAACAATGTGGTATTCCTTAATTAAAAATAAAATATGATTTTGATCATATTTTTTTGTGACTCTTAATGAGTTTTTCACTTGAATTATCTATAATAATTGCTAAAGCATACATAATCATTTTGTTCATATGAACGATAAGATGAACCACGGTTCTCCGGGGTTAGAAAATAATAGCATTTTGTGAAAAAGAATGGGATCGTTCCCATGTATGGCGTATCGGCTACCTACCTACCTCTGGGCGTTTTGAAAATATTCATGAGTTTTCTTTTGAAAATGAATATTTTCTAGAGGATTAGGTCCCAAATATTTCTAGGTAGCGGAAATAAATATTTTTTTAGAATAGAAGGGGGATGAGGAGTCATAGCACACCTAGATTTTGGGCTAAGGATAATTTTTTTTAGATGGTCTAGGTTGACTGGATGCACCATCTCTTCTCCGTCGAGATCTATGATCATGACAATGCCGTTTAAAATAATTTTATTCATAATGTAGGAGCCACTTTAATTCGGTTTGAATTTTCCTCTAGGGTCCTATACAGGTTTTATGATCTCTTTGAAAGCAAGGTCTCCTTCCTAGACATTGTGTTCCTTGACTTTTTGGTTGAATGATCTCGCTATCCGGCGATAATACCCCTGTATATGGTATAGATCCTTAAGTATCTTTTTATGCAAGAGTGACAGTTCATCAAAAAGGCTAGGATGCCAGTCTTCTTCATAAACTTTGCTTTATAAGGAAGGTATTTATAGCTCAAGGGATAAGAATGCTTCCATATCGCACACTAGAGAGCTTCATATCAGAAGACGATGTTCATTCTAATAAATTTGGTCACTTTCTTAGCATTCATCACTGCATATGACTTAATTTCAATCCATTTGGTGAAGTAATAAATGAAGACCATGATGAATTTATGACCATTTGATGCTTTGGGAGTAACCTTCCCGATGATGTCAATGCCCCAGGTGGAAAGGGCATGTTGTATAATTCTCGAGGAGGAAAATGTTGGGAATTGGCAAACTACTGGAATTTGAGGCATCTTCGAACATAGACAGTGCAATCTTGAACCATGGTGGTCCAATAGTATCCTTGATGGATGATCTTCTTATAAAGAATATGAATGTTCATATGGGGTCTGTGTCCCCCATTGTGGATCTTCTTCATCATTTCTTCAACATCAGCCCCTGTTATACAGTGCAAATGGGTTCCATCGAAGTTTCTCTTCAAAAGTGATTTATCACAGATGATATACAGAGAAATTAGTTTTTAAAGGGTCGCATGACCTTTCTTATTTGTGTCTTGGTGATACCTACCATTTTTTAGGATGCAACAAATGTCACAATACCATAACCCTTCCATATTTGAATCTTCCTCAGAGACGAGTTTAATGTTGTAGTAGTGGGTGGTCATATCTTATTTCTAAACTAGGAAGAGGGCCATTGTTATTCTTCGGTCTTGTAGACCATGGAGGCTAGGGTACCAAGGGTGTCTGTTAGGTTGTTCTTTGCACGAGGAAGGTAGTGGACGGCGACATCTTTAAATTGGGTGGCCAGTTCTCCTAGATGGGCATGGACGGGTAGGAACTTCTCATCTTAGACTTTTTATTTCCTGAGGATTTGGCCGATGATGAAAGTAGAGTCTCTATAGATGTCTCGGTGCCGAATTTCCTTTGTTTAAGGGAAATTTTAAGGCATACAATGTATGCCTCATACTCAATCGTATTATTAGTGCAAGGGAAGTCTAGTCTGATGGAAATGAGGGTATGAAAGTCATTAGGGGCGATCAGGAGTATACCATTGTCATATCCTTTATTGTTAGAATTTCTATTAAAGAACATTTTCAATTTAAGGTCCACTTGAGAGGTGCAGAGAATATCTTCATTCGGGAATTCAAAGACCCAAACATCGATCCCTTTCATAGGTTAATCATTAAGGTAGTCGGAGATGGATCTCCATTTAATAGCATTATGCGTGACATACATAATATCCAAATCGGCTAACAACATTAACCAACATACCATTTGGCTGGATAGAGCGAGTTTTTTTAGCAAGTATTTGATGGGATCTGTTCAGGATACTAGTCTAATATGAAAGGCAAGCATGTAATGTCGTAACTTCTGTGTGACCTAGACCAAGGCGACACATGCTTTCTCCAAAGCAGTGTAGTTGACTTCGTTCCGGACCAATTTCTCACTGAAGTAATAAGTGGACCTTTCCTTACAAGATTATTCAATGTATTGGTCTAAAAAAGCCCATGTTGTAGTGTCTGTGATGGTCAAGTATCGGAGGAGGGGGATACCTAGTTACGAAGGGATTATCACCGGAGGTCGGGTGAGGTATCTCTTGATTTGATTAAAGGCTTCTTGGTAGGCCTCATTCTAGACTTTAGTTGAATCATCTTAAAGAAGTTTGAAAATGGGTTCACAAATAGAAGTCAGTTGGCTAATGAACCGACGGATATACTGTAGTTTACCTAAAAATTCTTAGAATTCCTTCTCTGTCCGTGGTGGTGGCATCTCAAATATTACTTTCATCTTGGTAGGGTCCGCTACGATTCATTTTCATTAACTATGAATCCTAAAAATTTTTCTTTTATGATGCAGAAAACACATTTACGTGGATTTAGTTACATCTTGTATTGCCTTAGTCATTTAAATAAATTTCAGAGGGACGGAATATGACCCTCTATAGTTTTGGAAATATTGATCAAGTCATCTATATAAACTTCGACCTCCTTATGAATAAGCTTGTACAGGATGTTATGGCAGCCCTTTGGTAGGCAGCCCCAGTGTTCTTGAGTCTGAATGGCATGATAGTGTAGCAGAAAGTTCTCCATGGAGTGATGAAGGTGGTTTCGTCCTGATGGTCACGGTGCATCTCGATTCGGTTATATTTGACGAATCCATCAACAAATAATTTGAGGATGTGGCTAGCCGTGTTGTCTATAATTATGTCAATATTGGGCAATGGGTAATTGACTTATGGAGATGCTTTATTCAAATCCTAGTAGTTGACGCACATTCGAACTTTTCCTCTCGATTTTGGCAAGGGATCAATGTTGGATAGCCACGTAGGATATTTGTCCATGCGAATGAAACCCACGCTCAATTTCTTGACAACTACCTCTTTGAATTTGAGTGACCATTTGGTACAAAGTTTTCTTAGATTTTATTTGACTGGCTTGCATTATGGGAATGTCTAAATCTCATGTTGAGCTATTTTTGGGTCAATGTCGAGAATGTCATCATAGAACCATATGAAAATGACCATAAATTCTTTTAGTGATTCTTCAAATTGCGCACGCTCATGCTCGTTAAAGATGGACCGTATCCTAATCTCGACTCACGGCTACTAGAACTGAGATTCATAGAAACAGTCTCATCATTATGAGACACCTTGACTAATTAAATACCGGGTAGCTACTCCTTTATTAAATTAATACAAAATATTAAGTTGGTTCAGTCTTAGCATCAATGTCGAAAACATTTTGTTAATTACTAGCCACCTAATATTTAAAATAGAGAGACATCAAATTTTATTAATTAAGTTAGCAATTAACCAAGTAATTAAATCATCATCCATCAATCGCATAAACAATCTCATCTTAATAACCAACGCAATGAAATAAACTGAGTCTGGAGTAAACACTCCAATAATAATAATAATAATAATAATAATAATAATAATAATAATAATAATAATAATAATAATAATAATAATAATAATAATAATAATAATAATAATAATAATAATAATAATAATAATAATAATAACAACAACAAAGCAAATAAAATCCCAATACAAGAGTCTGAATAAATAAACCACAATCTGAAATAATGAAAGTCTGCATTTACAATCTCTAAATAAGAATGGGCAACATGCCCTAACTGATATGAATGGCTCTGAAGGAACCAAGGATACATGTGGAGGCGTCTAATACCGAGATCTTGTAGCTTCCACAACAGATACAACACGTCATCAGAATGGAACTCCTATGCTTGGCGTCCCTATGGCTGGGCACCTAAAAGGTTTTTACAAAACAAAATAGATTTGTAGGAAAATGAGTCAGAGCTCGAGGTAAAAACAGTTTAAAAAGGCAAGTGTCTAATTGCATTAAACAATAAATATTATATACATGTTAGTTATGTACTCTCACATGAGTCTCTCACCCCTCAACTAATGTGCACACCTAACGTCTACCCTTAACCCATCGTAGTTATGCCACTAACTAACTAGTCCATATTAAATCCTTCTTTGACATTCTAATATAGGGTGTCTACTCGTATTACCCAAACAAGTCATATTTATATCCTATATTCACATTCATTAAATTACTTATCTGAAGTTTTATTTAAATTCTCACAATTTTAGCCCATTCAAATATCTTAGTTATTCACATCTACTAAGAAACAGTGAACTAGTCACAAGTACATATATGAATCACTATGAGTACATATACATATATGTCACCCCTAGGCTAAGATGCGATACATGTATACTCTGCTATCAAATCCAAGTACATCACGTACGTAAGGATCACGCGTTCTGAATCACTCAGGAACCGTCTCAATACATATCACACATATTAGAGGTGAACATAGTTCACATACCCATAGGTCATGCACATACCTACTCTCCCACGGTCAGGTAACTTATCAACTCACAAATAATTCATTCAAAGTCCTATGTCCTTAAGGTACCAATCTAAATCCCCTCGAAGGTACACAAAGATAAGATGGTCCTTTTTCAAAAATCAACCTCCTGTGATAGCAAGTATGGTAGGTATGTCATACACACAATAATCTAGATACAAAGTAATCACACAACTTAGGTAGTCATCACATTAATATAGGTATACACTAGCCCTATATCTTAAGTTTCTACGTATCATAGTTTCATCCCGAATATTCCATGTGATATGTTTGGCGCAACAACTCTCGTTGAATAAGTCTGAATACTTAAACCTACCCCATAGGGTTACTAACTCACCGACTAGTCTCTAAGGTTATCTCAGTAATTTCAAGTCCCTCTTCTACTGGTCCTAACCTTACATTAACATTCATCCACTTTAAATCCCAATTTATATGAAACTTGCAACCGTACCTCACTCAGTAACCACTCGTAATTATTCCATTAAATCCCATAATGTATAACATATTCCGAGCACTAATTACGATCCAACTGTCCTCAATAAAGTCCCACAATCTTTTATAAGTCACACTACCATCTCTTACAAGCTTGGGATTCGAAAAACCTTAAAGGGAAAAATTTTACAAAAATTAGAAGGGGTCGATCGATTGATGGAAAGGGGTCAACCGATCGATCCATCGCTCGATCGACATTCTTGAGGCGACCGATCGATCGAACATGTATTTGCCCATAATTTCCATTAATAGTTATGGGTTCTCTATAATTTACACTCAAATCCTTCATTACATCGTCCCAAACTTCCAACCAAGTATTCTAATCATCAAACCAACATATATGCATAAACTTTAACGAATTACAATCATTCAATCAACAAGGATTAATAATTTTTGGGATCAAATCACATATTTTTGATAAAAACCCAATATCTCTTATTTTCTTCAAGATCTTCATATAACACAATATAAATTCGTGATTCTTTACACATGGATCAAAATTTCGTGGCGGCTATATTCCCAGAAGATAGACTACATGCAAAACCTACCCAGATTACGATTTTAAATTCCTCAAATTCATTCATTCATTATTTTTCAAGGTTATTCTTCAATTCTAAACTAACATGGATGATATATGCACTAAATTATCGCAAGTTAAATCACTTTCCTGGTAATGAAGATTCTGATCCTTTGAAGTAGATGGTATGGGAATGATTCTCTCTTTCCGATTTATCCGGTTGTGGTGACGGTGGTACAAAAGCCTCTAAATGATGGTTTCTCCTTTGCGAACTTCCATCTCTTCCTCTCTAACTCTCGTTGGTGATTTTTGGTTGTGATAACCCTAAGATTCCTAAGTGTTGGCTGATGTATTAAGTATAAAATTCGCGGGTTATAATTCCTCAAAAAGTCAAAATGAATAAAATACCCTCCCGGGCTACTAATTGGGCCTAAGTGTTGGCTGATAATGTTTTCTGACTATCTCGACCCTTTAGGACACGTTGGCGCACTCAAAATGATCATACATATGACATAAAAATAAATTATCTTTAAATCCATTAAATTGGGTCCTGACACGACTGACACGCGTGTCCCAACTTAATTACTGAAATTGCTGTATTTTTAACTCTCGACAATTTTAGTAAATTCAATAACCATATATTACCCTAATCACTCAGTAATATTCATTATTATCATCATCATCAAATACTAACTCTCGTCTCGCTAGTTATTTAAATACGAATTAATTTCCAATTAATTATCCCAAATTAATTAAATTAATCCCATAATTAAATGCAATTTCATTTAATTAATCTCATAATTAAAAGCCATCTTTAGGTTGGAAACCCATCAAAGAAATTTACTAACTTGACTCTTCCACTACTGGAATCTTCGTCTTGATACAAAATTTTATGGTTTATACTCTTACTCCAACGTATTCCTATTCGTAAGTGGTGCATGTGGAGGCTACTCATTATTTCCCATTCAACACCGACTTCCACTTATAATTCCTCCCATTAAGTGATACTTAATAACCCTCTTCTTCCCTCGACGTATACCAAAAGTTTCGACCCATGCACTTTTCACCACGATGTGCACTTCTGGACTCTTTATACCTTACTGACCTCAGCATTCTATTTACGCACAAGTCACTCTCAATATTCTACAGGGTAGAACTCCGCTTTAATTTGTCTATAATAGTTAAATATATGTCTTCTAAAGGGATACCCCATTTTTAAATGGCTTCCCACTGCCTTTCCACCAAGTTCGGATGTGCTACTCTGATTGCACATGAATATATGGATTTTCGTCCTTCTCTCATGATGCTTAATCCACTCTACCACTTCCATTTTATCATATTAGCCTCACAAGCATAAATTTCACCCATCTATTTCCATGTCTCTTCTTCCGGCGATTCTAACACCAGCCAACCAAGGTGTCCATGCCCCTATAAATCGTGCATACGGGTTTAAACATCATATACCTTCGTACATACGCCTAATTCTTTATTGACCATGTATTCACAACGTGGCTATACCACTTGGGTATTATAAATCACTCAAGAATTTGAAATTCTAAATCCTCGTTAGCATCATTCCATCCTTCAACTCGCCATAATAAAATAGAATTTTCAGTACCACCTCACCACACAACTGGCTCTACTGGCCTTATATCGTAATTTATGTTTTAACCTAAAGTTATAACTACATACCTCTATAATGACCGAGGTACCGAACTCATGGACGAATGGCCAAACATCTCCCTACTACCAACCATACGCTAAGTTTCATGCACAGGATGTCTCGCAAAGTGAAATCCAAACAAGGAACCCCCCTCGATACACTACTACCTATCATTGTCAGTCATCAAAATCCGTTAACCCTTCAGTCCATAATATATACCCCTATATTCCCATCTCTTGACACAAAAGCTACATCTCCTTCCGCAATTACACTCAAACAAAGAATTGCCTTCGAAATACACCGTCACTTAGCATTGGTGGTAGTCACATTCCATAAACATCGTACATACATAATCGGGGCTCTCGAAGTCCCGTCCCCAAACATATAACTATGAGTATTAACTTTTACGTCTCTAAAGGGTGATATAACAATGCACTCTTCCTATTACCAAATCGTGAGCGTTAATAAAATAACAAGCTAAATCTTTTCGCTGAACAGTAAACCAAATACACTCCGAATCATACCATTAACGTCCCTAAACATATCGGGATTAAATATTCGAGACCATTATACCTTTAGAAGTCTCTAAAATATGTATATATATAAATGCGAGCCCGACCCTCCCGCAGGTGGGGTCTCTCCGGAACAAAGACATCCTACACTATGGTAGTAACCCCGATAGACTTGCGACATTCACCCACTATAGATCTAAGCATCACAATAAAGCCATAATTAGGATAATATCACACTAGTATAACACATCACTAAAACGAGTAATCTCAATAAAGTATATACCACTATCGATACACCCATTCATCCTCCGCGGATACTAAAGGTAACCCCGCTATACTAGGAAAATATTCACATAATAATAACGTTGTCGTTATACACACTAAAACTCGTCTCACATGCGAATCTAGCAACAATAAAAATGTAGTGACTCGTTCGTGTCACATACAATACGCCTCATCTTCCGAGGGTAAAATTCATACTTCTACCTTGCTAATCGCCCTGGCTTCTTAAATGATTCTTGGACATAACATGCATGTCCGAACCAAACCGAAAATTACATTCACTATACCATCATCCCTTTACTTACTTCGAGAAAATTTAACACATGGGGTTTTAATCTCCCCAAAATACCTCTACACATAATCCACTAATCTCTGTCACACTGACTATGTTAGGGTTGTCCTTCTCTCGAACTTTGGTAGCCTCGAATCTGATGGCTACCTCCATTGTTCCTTTAGCTTTTATGGCCCTAAGTAACATTTTACTGGCTTCAACATCCCTTCCTGAATTCAGCATCGCTCGATAAATATTCTGTTATTCGAATTATTTAAATGGGTCCCCTGATGGGTGACCCTTATGGTACTTCACCAACATCGTTTCCCTCAGTCTTACTCTCTGACTAAATTCTCTTATTCTTGTAGCTCCCCGCACTAGGAAGTGTTAACACCCATATTGACAAAACGTGACATTGTTACCATTTGCATTGACCGTCCAAACAGAATTCCCCATAAGTGCTAGAAATTCTTCTTGTAAGTTAATTTCCCTTTTAACGTCCTCTTCTCCATTGCACCTACTTCATCCGGTGCAAGGTTATCTAATTGATTAAATTTATTTTCACAAAGTGACATCTGTCTTACCCTCTTGTGTGAGTTCAGAATGTTCGCATCTTATCTTGAACATCTGATGAAGGAACTTGTGGTCAAACCATATCTATGCTCCTTCTCTTGATAGAACATTCCACTTCTAAGTGTGGTGGTTGCCTCTCACCGTTGTAACTGTGCTCTTCCGAGCCAAGAAAAATTTTACCCTAAATTCTCACTCCCAGTTAGCCACACTCCGACATATGTCCAAGCCTTTGGATATTTTACCTTTGTCGGCTAACACACGCCATTTCCGTATTTCTAAAATTTCCACTGCTGGTTCTCTTCAATGTTTCATCTGACTCTCTCCCAATCCAACCTTGCTGGGTGAGTCTAATTTGACACCATTTTCTACTATAGTGGTACCTGGAAGTCATATGATGTGCCTTAGCCATATTTACCGTCCTGGCTTTCTGTGCCATAATAGGGGTGACCTCAATTATGGTCATCATTCTTGAATGTACCCAATAACCTCAACTAAGCTTTGCCTCCTGCTGTGTCCCCAACTACCCTCGCCTGACATACTGCATTGTTCGGCACACGAACACACCCGTATGCAAATAAGATTCACCATCATATACATTATAGCAGGAGAACAAAATCTCACCAAAGAAATCAATAATCCTAAACATAGGGCTCTATATCAAAGAAAGCTACGCCGGAAGCATAATAAGCCGCGCAGATCTTAAAGGACACTAGAACCTGATGATCTGATACCAACTGAGACACCTCGACTAATTAAATATCGGGTAGCTACTCCTTTATTAAATTAATATTAAATATCAAGTTGGTTTAGTATTAGCATCACTATCAAAAACATTTAGTCAATTACTGGCCACCTAATATTTAAAATAGAGAGATGCCATATTTTATTAATTAAGTTAACAATTAACCAAGCAATTAAATCATCATCCATCAATCGCATAAACAATCTCATATGAATAACCAACGAAATGAAATAAACTGAGTGTGGAGTAAACACTCCATTAATAATAATACCAGAGTCAATAAAATCCCAATACAAGAGTCTGAATAACTAAACCACTATCTGAAAGAATGAAAGTCTGCATCTACAATCTCTATATAAGAATGGGCAACATGTCCTACCTGGTATGAATGATTCTGAAGGAACCAAGGATAAATGTGGAGGCATCTAATATCGAGATCTTGTAGCTTCCACATCAGCTACAACACATCATCAGAATGGAACTCCTATGCTTGGCGTCCCTATGGCTGGGCACATAAAAGGTTTTTAGAAAATAAAATAAATTTGCAGGAAAATGGGTCAGAGCTCGAGGTGAAAGCAGTTGAAAAGGGCAAGTGTTTAATTGCAATAAACAGTAAATATTATATACATGTTAGTTACATACTCTTACATGAATCTCTCACCCCTCAACTAATGTGCACGCCTAACATATAACCTTAACCCATCATAGTTATGACACTAACTAAATAGTCCGTATTAAATCCTGCTTTCACATTCTAATATAGGGCGTCTACTCCTATTACCCAAACAAGTCATGTTTATATCCCATATTCATATTCATTAAATTCCATTTCTGAAGTTTTATTTAAATTCTCACATTCTTAGCCCATTTAAATATCTTAGTTATTCACATCAACTAAGCAATAGTGAACTTGTCGCAAGTTCATATATAAATCACTCTCAGTACATATATACATATATAACACCCCTAGGCTAAGCTGCGGTGTACGCATACGTTGCTATCAAATCCAAGTACATCACGTACGTAAGGATCACGCATTTTGAATCACTCAGGAACCGTCTCAATACATATCACACATATTAGAGGCGAACATAGATCACATACCCATATATCATAAACATACCTACGCTCCCATGTCCAGCTGACTTATCAACTCACAAATAAGTCACTCATAGTCCTATGTCCTTAAGGAACCAATCTAATTCCCCCCCGAAGGCACATAAAGATAAGATTGTACTTTTTCAAAAATCAACCTCCAGTGATAGCAAGTATGGTAGGTATGTCATACACATAATAATCCAGATAGTAAGTAATCACACAACTTAGGTAGTCATCACATTAATATAGGTATACACTAGACCTATATCTTAAGTCTTATACGTATCATAGTTTCATCGCGAATATTCCACGTGATATGTTTAGTGCAGCAACTCTCATCGTATAAGTCCGAATACTTAAACCTGCCTCATAAGGTTACTAAGTCACCCACTAGTCTCTAAGGTTATCTTGTTCATTCCATGTCCCTTCTCTACTAGTCCTAACCTTAAATTAACATTCGTCCACTTTAAATACAAATTTATATGAAACTTCTAATCGTACCTCACTTGGTTACCACTCATAATTATTCCATTAAACCTCATCATGTATAACATATTTCGAGCACTAATTATGATCCAACTGCCCTCAATCAAGTCCCACAATCCTTTATAAGTCACACTACAATTTTTTACATGCTTGGGATTAGGAGAACCTTAAAGGAAACAATTTTACAAAAATTAGAAGGGGTCGATCGATCGATGGAAAACGGTCGATCCATCGACCCATCGATCGATCGATGGAAAGCGGTCGATCCATCGACCCATCGATCGATTGACATTCTTGAGTCGATCGATCGATCGAACAGGTATTTTCCCAAAATTTCTATTAATAGTTATGGGTTCTCTATAATTTACACCCAAATCCTCCATTACAACGTCCCAAACTTCCAAGCAAGTATTCTAATCATCAAACCAACATATATGCATAAACTTTAACGAATTACAATCATTCAATCAACAAGGATTAATAATTTTTGGGATCAAATCACATATTTTTGATAAAAACCCAATATCTCTTATTTTCTTCAAGATCTTCATATAACACAATATAAATTCGTGATTCTTTACACATGGATCAAAATTTCATGGCGGCTATATTCCCAGAAGATAGACTACATGCAAAACCTACCCAGATTACGATTTTAAATTCCTCAAATTCATTCATTCATTATTTTTCATGGTTATTCTTCAATTCTAAACTAATATGGATGATATATGCACTAAATTATCGCAAGTTAAATCACTTTCCTGGTAATGAAGATTCTGATCCTTTGAAGTAGATGGTATGGGAATGATTCTCTCTTTCCGATCTATCCGGTTGTGGTGACGGTGGTACAAAAGCCTCTAAATGATGGTTTCTCCTTTGCGAACTTCCATCTCTTCCTCTCTAACTGTCATTGGTGATTTTTGGTTGTGATAACCCTAAGATTCCTAAGTGTTGGCTGATGTATTAAGTATAAAATTCGCGGGTTATAATTCCTCAAAAAGTCAAAATGAATAAAATACCCTCCCGGGCTACTAATTGGGCCTAAGTGTTGGCTGATAATGTTTTCTGACTATCTCGGCCCTTTAGGACACGTTGGCGCACTCAAAATGATCATACATATGACATAAAAATAAATTATCTTTAAATCCATTAAATTGGGTCCTGACACGACTGACACGCGTGTCCCAACTTAATTACTGAAATTGTTGTATTTTTAACTCTCGACAATTTTAGTAAATTCAATAACCATATATTACCATAATCACTCAGTAATATTCATTATTATCATCATCATCAAATACTAACTCTCGTCTCACTAGTTATTTAAATACGAATTAATTTCCAATTAATTATCCCAAATTAATTAAATTAATCCCATAATTAAAAGCAATTTCATTTAATTAATCTCATAATTAAAAGCCGTAAAAATACGGGGTATTACACATCATTAATTTGAACGTGGTTATGGTGTTTATTATTCTCCTTATTAAGTTCAGTTAAGAATTGTTCATTTGTAAAATCATCATCATGAAAGGTTTGATTAGAGTCAAGATAATTAATGTAAGGCATAATAAGATACTAAAAATCCTTGTTTATTTCATTTTTGAGAAAAAAATCATTCAGAACATCATCAAAAAAGGTCTTAGTTACATTGATATCAGAAAAAGGAAAAACAAAAGTTAATGAAGATATTTGAATAGGGTAAACGGCAGGGAACCAGACTGGTATGACATTCTACTTAAGGAGGGACATATCAACAACTTTGATTTAAATGGACGGGTGTAACAATGTGACATTTGAGTGGATCATTCAGAAACTCAGCCCTAGTGTTTGTAGGTCGAATGTGTATTCAAAATCACTTTCCTTAAATACCTTGGTAATTATCGCAAATTTCTCGGCGAGTGGTTGTATTTCATGTTTGCAGTCTTCGCCCCAAGAGTTACTTTATTAAAAAAAGATTTCCAACCCCTATTTCATTTTCTTGTCAATATGGTTATACCAAGATTCAGGGAATCCACGGAAGGTGAATTATTCACCCTCCTTGATAAATATTCCTTTTAAATAATCTCTTGAAATGATATCTTCACCTTCTAAGCTTTTTTTCGATCTCGATCGATGGAGCGCTTTAAGTTCATCTGGTGAAGGTCGGTAACCCAATCCACATGTGGAAAAGGCCTCCTTCGGGACTATGGTCTTAAGGATCCTTTGTTGTCATTGTCAACCCATCCTTATTTGGGGGAATGAAATGCATGTACTTGAACATCTGAACCACATTGACGTTGCTATTAGGGTTGTATTCTAGGCGAACTCAGTTTTTAAAGTTGTCCCCATCTAGGAGGGAAAGTTGATAAATTGTGAAACCAGAGAGGATCATGTCATTCATTTTATATTGGATTTCCAATATCGAATTGCTAGTTCTAGAACTATTTGTGCTATCGTCATCCCTCAAAATAGTGATAACCAGACTTTGGCAAAAAACTTCAGTTTTTGATGAAGGGAATACCCCTCATATGTTGTCGAGCTATGGATGGCCAAGGAGAAGATTGAAGCATAAAGGCATATTAATGACTTGAAACTCTATGACATGGTTGTTAGGTCCAATCCCTAGTGTGAGTTTTATGGACCACATTACTCCTTAGTGGGTATTTTCATAAGCATACATGACGACAAAAGTGGGAGTGAGATCATTTACTTTCAGTCCCAAATAGTTGAAGGTTCTGAGCAGATAGACATTAAGAACATATCCATTGTCAATAAGTGAAAGTGGTACCATCTTTACCAAGACTTCAACGAAGATGGTGAGGGAATAATTATCATCCGGGCCAAAATTTAGTATCTCTTCTTCGAAAAAGGAGAGGATTTTGGTAAAGGTCAGGGACCCAACCAAATTTATAGCTTCTTTAGGAATAGTGGAAGGAAGGACTATAAGTCCGGTGATGAGTTTTATCAAGGCATTCTGATGCAACTGAGATGACATCAAACTCCGTCATAGGGTTATATTGGCTTGGGTTTTTTTAGCTGATCAAGGACTTTGCTCTCTTCAATGGTCATTTTTACCATGGGAGTTCTTAGACAAATCCCTTTCCCTTATCTGTTTTAATTGCATGAGGAATCGGATCTTTATAATATCTCCCAGACCTTGTCATGTGGTTTACAGAAGCGGGAAATAATAAGAATCACTACTACAAAAATAGTCATTTATGTCAGTTTAAAAATTGACGTTATGTCAGAAAAATGTAAATTGGCATAAATGATATTTATTTATGTCAATTTGACTTTAAAGGTACATTATTATTTCAATTTAAGTAAAATTTAGATAAAAAACAAACCATTTATCTCATTTTTTTTATATATAATTGACATAAATAAGATGCTAATTATTTTATCACGTGATAAATGAAAAAAAATAAGTGGGGGCTTTTTTTCCCTGCCGCTCCAAAATTTGCTTCTCAAAACTCTTTCCCGGCTACAACTTGTACAACTCTCTCTCTCTCTCTCTCTCTCTCTCTCTCTCTCTCTCTCTCTCTCTCTCTCACACACACACACACACACACACAC
This sequence comes from Sambucus nigra, assembly GCA_949130495.1. Taxonomy (NCBI): domain Eukaryota; kingdom Viridiplantae; phylum Streptophyta; class Magnoliopsida; order Dipsacales; family Adoxaceae; genus Sambucus; species Sambucus nigra. The sequence continues at coordinate 540,583,676 of OX422209.1, forward strand.
ACACACACACACACACACATACAACTCTCTCGCTCTACTCCCTCTATAGAGTCCACCTCCAGCCCGATAAATCTCCATCACACAGGTACAAGATTTGTCTTAAATTTCTAGGGTTTTCTAGGTTGAGTTCTAATATATGTTTGATTTGTTCCTAATTTTATTATTATTGTTGGATTTGAATTTATGTAGATATATGGATTGGCCAAATTTGTGTATATATATGGATTTGCAAGAATTTTTTTGCCTAAATTGTGATTTGTTGATTCGATTTGTGTATATGTGTTTATGTGCGCATTGATGCCTTGTGATTGGTTGATTTTATTTTATTTGTGTATATGTGTTGATTCGATTTTGTTTTCAGATCTATCAACTAATTTTGGTTTCATTTTGCAGATCTGTTAATTACGTTTTGGTCCAATGCTTTTTTAGATATGATAATTTTATTTTGGGGTTGCATTTTTATGCTCCTTTATTTGATATTTAAGGATTTTTAAAATTTTAATTTGGGTTCTTTCTTTGGGGGTTACATTTTTATGTTCCGTTATGTTCTTTTGAGTTATGAAGATATAGTTGATTTTTAGTTTTTTTTGAAATTTCGACTTGGTTTTATTCAAGAATGAACATAATTATTGAAAATATATTTTTTATGAACCTTCAACAGGTATACTTGAACTTGCAACATGTATACACCTTGGGAACTTGCAATTTGCAACATGCTTGTTAGTGTCACTATAATTGTTCAATTGTTTGTTGTAGTCTGTTATGTTTCTTTGAATTTCTATCTATATTGAATATCTGCAACAATCTTTGTTAAAATAGTTTAGTTCATTATGTTCTTCCCCTTTGTTTCTTTTCCTTACACAAGGTTCTTTTGTTGAGTATCTACAATAATATTTTGTTTCTTTTTCCTTTATGATGTAATTTTATTTTTACTTTAAAGTTGAAACGAATAATCTTTAGTAAATGCATTTGCTTCTATGTTGAGTGTTTTGGATCTTTTTATATTTTTGTTTAATGATTTGTGTGGATTTCGAGGTTTCAGATTTGCTATTAGTTTGTAATGTTATACAATGTTTAAAAAGGTGAGGCGAGGCGTTTTAGTGGCGTAAGCGTCGAGGTGTTTGAGGCATAAGCCACACAAAAAAGAAAAAAAGAGCAAAATAATATTAAAAAAATACTAATAAAACCATAAAAATAAAATAACAAATAAATATAAAATAAAACTACAAAAAAAAAACATCCTTGAGGACTTTTTCACACAGTTTGACATTTTTTTGTTCCCCCAACATAACTTTAAAAAAAATGAGAAAATCAATTTTAACATATTGGTTATTTTACAATATGACGATAAATTAATCAATGCAAGATCATATTGGCAAAATCATTTTTTTAGCTTCATTCACATATTGGTTATTTTATAATATGACAGTAAAATAATCAATGCAATTTAACAAGCAAATTTATTTAAAAAATATTGATTTTCAACCTAAGATTATAAAAAAAAAAAAAGAAATTTTATTAAAAAATTAATAAAACATATCAACCTAAGTTTATTAAAAAAAACAGCAACCTTTAAAATATATTAGTTTATTAATATATATTCAGTTTAGTTAAAGATAACATATTAATCTAAGTTGAAAACCCAAAAACATAAAACTTTTTAAAAAAAGTCATATTGAAGTTAATTTAGTACATTTATTTCAAAAAAAATTAAATTGATAAAATCAGTTTTTTAAGTTTCATTAACATATTGGTTATTTTTTAAAAATTTCTCTCAAGTTACAATAATAAATCGTATAAGTTAAGTGCAGTTTAAAAAAAAAAGAACAAGAGTTTTTTTTCGACGCCTCAGCAAAAAGGCGTGAGGCGCACCGAGGCGTAAGCCTCAAATTCAACCCTGAGGCTTAAGCCTCGAGGCATTTTTTGCCCGCCTCGCCTCGAGGCGTAAGCCTCAAACACTTTTTTAAACATTGATGTTATATTTGGCATTGAGATTTTGAGGTCGACATTGTGTATGGGATAGAATTTGAGGTTCGACATTGTGAGACTTTGTGGTTCGATATTTGTACTTTGAATCAAATATACGCTGTTGGAGGTGGCTTAGCTAAAGTTGGGCCAAAATTTAGATTGATACTCACATTTAATTCCTGACAACGTGCATTGTTTTTCTAAGCTCACATCTATTGTCTTCTTTATAGTTTTAAGAATGAGATTATTATTTTCTTCATTAGATATTTACACCTATACGTAGTTAGGCTTTGATTGTAAATCATTCTTTTTTAAGTCTCTTTTTTTTAACTCTGATGAACTGGTGATCCATTGACTTGCTTTAAATCATTCTTTTTATTTTATGGTTGTGGTTGTAGTTTTTTTTATTGGATTACATCTTCTTAACGATCCTTACAAATGAGTGCTATTCATTATTTATGATATATCAATTATTGTTGAATGTTATTTTAGCATGTTAAATTCCTAAATGGGATTCCTTAGAACCTTACTTTTGGAATTTCCTAAATTCCTAAACACTCATTTATGTCAGTTTGAAAATCGACGTTATGTCAATTAAAATTTAATTGACATGATTATTTATATTTATGTCAGTTTTAATGTAATGGTTAATTTTTATGTCAGTTATAATAAACTTGCTAGAAAAAAAAGAAATATGCATGTCAATTTTGTGTAGAACCGTGATATACCTATTTTAGTTTTATCCCTCTTAAATCTGAAGCTAAGATAAATGATAAAAAAGAACCACGCTCACTCCCACTAGGCTAAAAAAATGGGCGGAAAAGTCAATTTTGGAAAGTAAAGGAGCGGGATCTTTCTCATTTCCCTTCCTCAACTCTCTCAATCTCACTCCCTAACTCTCTCGATCTCTCTCCCATCACTAGTTATCTACCCCCACATTGAAGGAGCTATAGATCCATGCTCCAGCATCTCTTCATGTTTTCAATCAAGTCCCAACGGCAGCGGAGGTTTAGGTTTATCCGTCCTCCACCACTCAAAGTCCCATTTTGCTCCAGTTAAGCCTACGTAGGTAATAAATCAAATTACATATAGTTTATTTTACAACATTTCTGGTTTTCTTCCTGTAGAAGTCTGACAATATATATCATCCTTTCGCTTAATTGCTTTTGTGTTCCAGAATCTATATTTTACTGCATCTTGTGCTCTTTTCTCCTTGTTACTGGTGTTGTTATTTAGGGGTTTCGTAATTCCCAAACGTGAGGCCATTAATGACTATAAGTAAGATAATTTTACGAAACGAATTAAGCACCTCAATATTGATAAAAATTAACAACCTTCTCTTCTTTGCATCCTCTTTACATGATTGTTTAGAATGGGTCTTTTGGCTTTCTCCCATAACATATGGAGAGATTTGTGCTTTAGTAAATGAATTTCTCAATCGACACTTTATGGAGTATTATTCTCATAATAATCTAGGCATAAAATACATAGCATCATATGGAAATTTTTGTGTATCCAGTTGCCTAATCAAGTTTTGTTCTTTAATATTAACAAGTGAGAAAACTAAAATTTGGCTTTTAAACTCTATTCATGGCTATTCATACGAGAGGAAAATAGGGGATCTTTCATTACGTGTTAAAAAATGACGAAACATTGATTAGCCTACGTGGACACCTTATTCATCGATCAACCTGAACTATAGTTTTTTGTTCCACATTAATAAAATAGATGTCCTACAGATCTTAGTTAGGGTAAATAATGTGTTAAGTAAGGTTGATATATTCACTAATTAGTTCATCTTAACTAATATAGCAGTGACATCTTAATTAAGGATGCGATATCTTTTTATAAGTCCCTAAGGTCGCTATATTCATCCATTAGTTAAGATGAATATAGTTGTAACATCTAAACTGCTATATTAGTTAAGATTTATACACATATGTATTTATATATACACATCTTAACTAAGGCTACTATATTAGTCCTTTATATATTATGTTAAAGTCAATGAATTTGAGTCTCTTTTCTTAGTTGACCAATTTATTAGCATCCATACTACACCAATATTCCAATTATAGTTTTTACCAAGATGATCATCTAATTCTTGTGTCATTTTCATGTGTATTTCTCAATATCCAAGGATCAGAATCTCCATGTATGTATTTTGAACCAAAAGATGCTATGCTTCACATGGAGCAATATGTACTTTAGATTGGAGAGTCACCAAATTGAATTGAAGAAAGAAAATGGAGTTTCAATACATTCTGAAACCCAATTTTGAGGCTCACTTTCAGACATAATAAATATCTATACATCATTTGGGTTGTACTCGCACTATGATAAGTAAACTCATGTCTCAATACTTTTCAATTTGTTTTTTTTGTTAGAGATTATATAGAAGCTTAACATGTGTCAAGTTTGTAGGTTTTGAATTTTCTAGTTGCACATGGGTGTACTTTATGACTATCGTTGCAAAGGACGTCCTACATTCAGGGAGTATGCCGAGAAGCTTCTTGACAAGTATTATGACCTTAAAATGTAGAAGCGCTTTTGATAATTATATACAGAACTTAAAACAATAATCCATTAATCCGTTTAAGACTTTTTTGTTCGCATTAGTGACTTTTTGTTTTCCTATTATGCCTTATTTTTACCGCTGAAAATTGTTGAGCTACCCAAATATATGTTGCCTCTCTAAAAATACATCAATACAAAAGGATACATATTTAGAAGTTCACGCATGACTAATACATCACTAACCAAGATATTTGTTATCTCAGTACAAAAAGTCATGGCCTCTTTCTTCCCCTCAAGAGTCATATGTGTTTATTTAAGAAGTTTCCCATCATGCTAAAATAATTATAACTTTTAAACTTTTTCATAAGTTGCACACAAGCTATTTGGTCCAATTGTTTATAATTTATTCCGGGATCTTTTTTAAATTTAGGTGGTTTTGCAAAGGAGTGGTAATTGAGAATATCTCCACTTCGTTATCCTCAATATATTTTTTTTGTGAAACTTTGCATTCACATTCATTACTTTACGAAAATTAGACTCAATCTATATTGCGTCCCCCTATGAGGTGTTTGATGAAGTTCAGTCTTGCATCAATTGGCTTCCTTGTTATGTTTTCTCCTCTTAGGAGGGTGCATTTAGTTGAAATAATTTTATGGCATCAACTGTTCTATTTTTTCTCATCTGAGATGTGATGTGTAATTTGATTGAGCAGTTGAAATGTGTACTTTTTGAGCCTTTAATAGGTGCTAAAATTTTCGTATGTTTATTTATATTCTTAGCTTGCTTATTTGATATGCTCGGGTTATACATGTTAGCAACTAATGTATGTAATTTCCATGTTTTACTTGTATTTCAGCCTGCAATTTTCTTCTAGTTATCTTAGTCTATTCAAATTTATAGAAGTGTTCTTAATGTGCACTTAATTGTGTTTTGATTGTTGTGGTCATGATACATTTTCATTTTTATTCTTATTACGATCACATAATGTTCAAATAATCATCCATAACAATAATACATAAAAAAAATGATCTGATATGTGGATACTTAGGTGGCAACAATAATACATAATGTTGGAAATCAGCTTGCAAAAAGGAAGTAAGCCCTCTGAGATGCTCACTTCGTTACTTTTTAGTTTAGTTTATTTTGTGTGCGGATACTTAGGTGGCAACAAATGCTTTAGCTTCTAGGATGGTTTTTGGTTTAACTCATGGCATGGTGTGTTTGCCATTGATATAAATCACGAGGAACCATCACATTGACTATATGCTTTGATACATAATTTGAATTATATGGTGCTACCTTGAACTTCTATTGGAATAATATGTATGTTATTTAGAGCATCTTCTTACTGATAGATTTGAATTGGATTGATGTTATCTTGCAGTTCATATGGCCAGAGTTTGTCCACAAGCACAATTATTGGCGAAGCTATATTTGTTATTCTCATCGCAATCTTAGGGCTCATACCGTTTGCCCATTTAATTGGAAATATTCAGGTATTTTTTGGACTTGAATCTTTTTGGTTTTTTTCATTTTTATAAGTTGTCAAACGCTTTTCTTGTAAGCAAAACTCAAATGCAGAACTCGTGCTTTTTTTCCCCTATAAATTTAGTCATGTTTTTTTTCGAGTGTAAAAAAATTGTGGTACTACCAGAAGTTTACATCTTTGATTGATATTTTAGTAGATGTATGGTCTTGTGGAGATGGTAGTCAATGCCAAGATCAATAAGGGTGTATATTTCAGTGGAGGCACTGGAGTTTTCCCCTACCCAAAATGCTTTATATTCTGGAAGCTTTCAACTCTTTTTATCAGTCGTTTCATTTGCATATAGCTGATGCTTAAATATTAGATCACGTTGAGAACTGTTGTACACTTGAGTAATAAGAGATCTTTTCATTGCAATGTTAGTTTAAAAGTTGTTGGTTTTTCTGATCACTGGTTGATTTTTTTTAGAATTTACTAAGTTTTTTTTGTCTTTATAAATATCTTTCTTGTTTAAGTTAAAAATGAGCTTATTCAAGTACCGTAGAAGCTAAATCTAATTGAAGCTCTTTTATGTAATAAACCCGGGATGTAAGTTTCTCCCTTCAAATTTGTTAATGTTGTTAAAGATCACGGTAGAAGAAAATCAAGTTCGTCAATTATCATCATAAAAGGCAACATTAGAAGGGTCGGCGACAGATGTGGGTAGGCAGGGGGTTTTGACGACAACTTAGCCGAGTTCTTTTTTACCCTTCCATGAGAGCGTTATTGCTCAGTTTACGTCTAGTTTCTCATTCCACTCCTCTGTTTTCTCATTCTTGGAAAACCATAACCAGCATAACGATGGCCAGTGATGGTGTGTGTCTGGTTAGGACTGCAATGGTTGTGTTTGGTTAGGACTGCAATAGTGTGTGGCAGTTTGATTTTTGTGTTTTACTGGTGATGGTTGGGTTTGTTAATTTAGCGGTTTATAATTTATATTAATGATGCTGATTCCATTGGTGGCGGATGGTTAAGTAAGAGAAGTTCAGACGGTTTTCTTTTGTGAATGGTATATCACTCTACAGTTCTGATTATTGAAGCAATTTTTTCTTAGTTGGATATGTGTGTTATGATTTCTTCAGCTTATGGGTTGACCCTTTTTTTCCTCTCTCCTTGGAAGCTTATGTTGGTTATCCAGTCTGTGATTCTCGAAAGGTGGGGTTCACTTAACAATATTTATAGTTTTAATGATTTTTATTGATTAATTTTTTAAGTCTATTAATATTTTGCAACTGACTTTTTTCAATCGAATATTATTTAGAAAAGAGAACTATTTATTTCTTTGTTCTTGGTTTGAATGTTATCTAAGTTTTACCAAGATTTATAAGTTTTATGATCCATTTTGTTTGGGGTGAAATACTTTTATTCATGGTGAAAAGTAAAATGGTAAAATATTTTTTCATAAATTTAAAATTTCTTTTTTTGGTCGAAAATTGTGAATAAGTTCATACCATATAATTATGCAACTTTAAACTAAAATAATGATCAAAATTTAGCTTTAAACAAGTGAAAATATATTTCACCATTTTTCTTTTCATTATGGTGAAAAATATTATACCCTAAACTGAATGGATCCTTAGACTTAAATTTTTGTTTTATATTTTATATATAAAAAAATACTTAATAGTTATATAAATGGTCGTGATGAGTGGGTAATTGAATGTGAAACTGGTGTAGGCAACAAATTCTATAACGTGCCATTTTTATTACACTTTTATATAGCGTTACAATTTGTTATTTCTTATTATTTATTATAAAAATAAATATGAAATGACTATCACAATCGTTTAGGCGACGCATCGCGTGGGTTCACACCTAGTAATAACAATAATGAATATTTTCCTGGGCCAAACTTTGTAAAGTTATTTCCCGATTGAAACCAATTTTCTAGATTTCTGCCATTTTATTCAAAATTTCAATCCCTTTTTTTGCAGATTTCATTTCAAGACTTCAACCATTCTGCCATTTTATTTCTTACTACTCATTTGAGGTATGTAAGAAAATCTGTGTATATAAGAAAATCTTTGTTTATATGATTGTATCTATGTGAAAGTTAGATTAAATTCAGTGAACCGTTTAGCTATTCTTCTAAGTTTCCTGTCTTATCGAGAATGGCATGCGACATTTTAGTTATTCCCGTGTCTTCCGCTGCTTCAGAGAGTGCATTTAGCACTGGCAGTCGCATTCTTAGTTCGTTTTGTAGCTCATTGCTTCCTTCCAAGGTTGAGTAAGGTTCTAAAAGGCGTGAGGCGTGATCGTGTGATGCAAGCAACATCAACCATATCGTTTCTTATGTTTTTCAACAGGTAGCTTTTGTACATGTGTGTTGTGTGTGTGATCCAACAACAAGCATATTGCATTTTCTTTTCAACATGTATCTTTTTGTACTTATTCGTGAATGCAAATATGGATTTTAGTAGTTGGCTGCCTTGGTTACTATAAAAAGAATAGGTATTGATACATTGTTTTGAATATAAAAAGTATTATTGGATATTATTTGATTAGTATTTATTAAAAAAGTGTCAATTTGTGTTATAAAAATGTGTTCCAATGGAAAGGGTCATTTATATTATGAAATGGGGATACACAAATTAAAATTGGGTATGCCCGAAACTTAGCTCGAAGCCTGTAATATTTGTGAGCTGAGCTTAAGCCTATGTATGCTATACTAATTCGGGCTAAGCTCGGGATTAGGAGATGGCATGATATTTTCGGGCCTAGCCTGAGTAACCCCAAGTCCACCTCCCCCAGTTCGATTTACGAGTCTACATGAGTATAACACTATGTATTTATGTATATCTGAAGCTATTGTTTGAACATGTAGGTGTTGACAAATTTCTTGCGTAAGATAAGTAGTAAGGGATATGACTACATATTGGAACAAAAGTTTGGTATCAATTCCCTTAGATATCCTTATTTAAGAGTTTTTTTCATCTAGCATAGTGTCTTACAGTACACCGACATCTAACACTTGTTTGTTTTTATGAAAACTCTTACAACCATATTATTTATAAATGTCTCTTCTTTATAAGGAATTTCACATATGGTCTATTGTTCTTGTGGAGAGGAATTCAAGGTAGAAGTTGTGGCTAAAGCATGTGGCGAGTACAAAACTGTGGATAACTTGAGAGGGATGACAAAATAACTCAATTTGAGTCACTAAAAAGGTATGACAAACTACTATTTACAATGTCTCTATTTGAGTCCCCACATCACGTTGTGTTTCCTTAGCAATACACTCCTCTTTCTAATGTATGTTTATCAAAAATATGTTATTTGACATGAACATAATGGTGCATCTTCTCAGTTCTTAGCTTATTAACCTATTAGATTTTGAATAGATTATGTGGATTTGATTAATGTTGTACTGTTTTTGGAAATCGAATCTCAAAACAACGGCACTAAATGAAAGGTAGAAAGATTGAATAGACACAAGTTCCTTTATGATTGATGTTTATATAGTTATTTTATTCCGTAGTTAAAGAACATATTTTTTATAAATTGAGCAGGTTGGTTTCATGTAAAAATAAAGGAGACTTTGTCGAAAATTTTCAAAACGTAAAGAGTTAGGATATCTACTTTTTTGGGTTGTGTGGGCCGATGTTTTTTATTAGATATTTTGTCTTTAGTCCGATTGCAACTACTTCCTTTTGGAGACGATACTATGTTTTTTTTCCTTAATTAAAAGTCCTATAACCGTTAATTGCATCCCACAACTGCTTTAGCTAGTGGGATCTCTTAGCTGATTTTTTTTTGCCCTATTTGAAAGGAGACAAAGCCACGTATCTGTAGAGAGGACCAACCACAAAATATTTGTTATTTATATGCACTCATTTATACTATTGCACACACTCTTAGGTACAACTAATTAATTATATGAATTATTTGGCATGTTTGTTGGGTAATGTTACTTACATTATGTTTATTGTTGTAATTTATCGAATTTTTAAGTTCAAATTGTTTTGATTGTTCTTTGTACATTGGTAGAAATTTAATCTATCCCCACTCTCTTTGTATATGAAGTTTTAATGCATTTTTAGGGGGGGTGTTTAGTCTAAATTCACTAATTTTCTGTATTCTTTCATGACTTTCAAAATTTTAACATTGTTGCGTTCGTCTTTGTTAATTCATTGCAGAGTCCCAAACTTGGTGTGAACAGTTCATCTTGTATTCATATAGGTATTGAGATTTATGTCTGCTATACAACTTTCATACGTTTTATTAAATGCATGTTTAATATTTGGCTTGCTTCGTAGATTTTTTTGTACCTACACTATCTTGTTTTCACACCAACTATACAACTCACAAAATATATTCACATCTACCTCACTTAACAGTAAAAAAGTCTTTTAAAGTCATAAGGGGTTATTTGATAATTGATATTCATCACATGCCACACCTACATCTACTAGTATACAAGAAGCTAATTGATATTAAAATAGGAAAAGTTACAGATTTCTCACATTTATTTCATTGTCCAATCTCAATGATCTCATTGATTTTCATTATTTTTTCTTCTATTTTTATTATTTTTTCTTTAAAGATTTTAATTTAAAAGTTCGCATTTTGAGTTTCTTTATTTGAAATCAGCTGCTCGATAAAAATTCTGCGTTACTTATATGTTTACTTTTTTCTCAGGTAATGATTCTGCAGTTTATGTATTCTATTTTTACCCATTTTTTTATTTGTTCAATTTTTACCAACGCAAGATCAACCGGATAACAAATGGGGCAGAACGAACCAGAAGCCCAATGACTGAAATCGGACTAGTAGCAGTATAACTGAGCACTGCCAAGTGAAACCAAAATGACCAGGCACTACCAAGTGAAAACGGACCGGGCATTGCCAAGTCAAAAGGACCAGGCACTGCCAAGTGTTGATTCAAAGATGACCACAACTACCTTTTGTAGGAGAATTCTTAAAAGGTTGCCCTGTATTTCAACTTTACATTTTGTTGGATTGATTGTTACCCTTGAGTGGATAGTCCAATAAACAAAGGAGACTTTGTCCATTTTTTTAAAAAAATTTACACTTTGTTTCTTTGAGGCACAATGTGAATTCCTTTCATGAATATTGTATATTTCAAGTTATATGTGAATTTGTTTGATGAATTTAGACTATTTGAACGTTGTTCGACTATTTATTATTTATTTACAAGGGTTGATTTAATTTCAAATAATAGTTGCCTATTGATGGGGTAATGATTTTTTGTTTAATTTTTATATAAACATTTATGTCAGTTTTGATAAAACTCTCATAAAATTACTAAAACTGAGAAAAATGTGATATTATTTTTGTCAGGTTTTTATGAAAATGTGATTAAAAACATGGCGAATACCGTAGTTTTTATGTGTGTTCTTAAAAACTGAGATAAATGTGATCTTATTTATATCAGTTTTACTAACATTTATGTCAGGGCTTTATATGTCAGTTTTGAAAAATTCTAAAACTGACATAAATGTCATTTATGTCAGTTTTTGACTGGTACAAATGACCATTTTTCTTGTAGTGAATCCTGTGGCTTTATCTATCTCGGGCTGAACGGATACTTTATTGATTTCCCCTAACATAGCATTGAAGGATATAATTCCACATTGTTTGACTTCTCCCTAACTTAGTTCATCATCTGACCTATCAAAATCATCCCCCTATCCGGTGGTGACTATGTCTTCTTGAAAGAGTAATCAATACACTTAATGACCTCATTGGCTTCATTATATAAATCTTCCCACTCAGTGGGGAGGTCCAGGAGTGAAGGATCAACTATCCCTGATGCTTCAAAGTAGTGAGAAACTTAGAAATGCTACAAATTTCACTTGTCTATCGAAACGTATTGGCCATGGTCTGTACCATATCATCTCAACTGACTTATTTAATAGGTACCACCATTCATCTAATTCCTGAGCCCACTTTAGAGCTTCCATATACAAGACACTGAATTTCCAACAATCGACAGTCATCTTGATGGGTAAATTTTGCCCAAACTCTAAGAGTTGGTTCAATACAGCCGGTAACTCCATGTCTCCCCGTCAAATCAGGTGTGTATGATGATGCAGGGTCTTATAAGGAATGATGAAGCTTGATCAATGAAGCACGTAGGGTGGTGAAGAAAATATGGTAAAATCTTAGGCAAATTGGGTGAGACTATGGGGATGATGGGTTCTTTGATGGGCACGATTTGAGTAGATAGGTCAAATTATGGGTTACTTTCTAGAAAAATGAAATTTATATGTACTGGAAATGGGTTATGAGTGGTATTGAGTTTAGGATTAGCTGGTGGGGCGATGATTCCCCGTTCAATTAGGCCTTAGATCACATATTTAAGGTGGAAGCAATAATTGGTGGTATGACCTACGAATTGGTGGAAATCACAACGGGCATGGGGTTTTAATTTTTTAAGGAGTGGATTTGGTAATGGATGAGGTTCCCAGGGTTTGGTGAGATTTTAGCTTAACATGGTCTAACAAACTTTGGATAGGAGAGCATGGAGCTTGATGTACTCTTTCTTAGCAGGATGACTTTTGGGTGCCCAAGATATAGCAAGTTGGGATATGTTGTTAATGGTTAAGAGTATAACAATGGAAGGCTTCTCATACTTTGGGGGAGTGAACTGTCCAGTCAATTTCTTTGGCCTATATTCCACTTTGGTAGTTCCTTCCTCAATTTATACACTATCCTCTCTAAGGGCTCGAAAGTGTGGGTATTAGTATCCTCTAATAGATGCTCAGATATGAGGCAAGAAGTTCTTCAATGTACTGACTGGTTCCTCCTCGAAGGGTCTGTTTGTTATGGTAGTAGCTTTCTCTCTTTACCTTCCTACTGACTATTTTCCCAAGGTTTTAATTAAGAAGCTCTAGATCTTGGTGCGTAACCTCTAGATCCTCAATATACTTGTACTAAGTCATGAATTTTCGGGTGACATCATCCCACCTACGGATCTTGGATATGTTAAGAGATAGAAACCAATGGATGTAACTTTTGTTCAAGGTCTGCTGACACATTTGGGCCATTATCTCTTCGAAGGCATCAGGGACGGTCATGGCTCGAAGATAGCTTCGAAGGTGAATAATTGGGGATCTGCTTGCCCCGAATTTTTTGATGTCTGGCATATTGAACTTATCTAACAATCCAGCTTTATTATAAAGAGACCTTTATTATAGGGAGACATATGGGTGTAGTCCACGTAGTATCCTGATATTTTGACTTAGTGAAGCTTCTTCATCGGTAATTTGAGGTCTCCAAACCTTATTCAGTTCCTCTTCTTTGGGATCCACAGGTACTGGATGACTACCCTTTAGTTAGGCAAGATACGAAATTGGGAGTTGAGCTAACAGCGTCTCATTTACAAGCGAGGCACGCTGATAATTTTTTAGGACCCAGATAGGATTGGGTGTGGGTGGAACCATGGCACAAGGAAAGAGAACCTCAAGTTCTTTGGGAATATGTGCTCGGTGATGCTGTATTACACGGACCTCAATTTGATGGTTATCAATTTTGGTGCTGATTTTGGCTAAGATGACCATCAGATCGTGCTTCACATTCGATGCTGGGTCAGTGTTCTTTATAAAGAGCTCGTGAAGGTAAATTCCAAAACTAAGATGAAGTAGCAGAAGAACTAGCGGAGCATCACGATGGACTGACGGAAAACCAAACCCAATAGGGAGTTAGGACAAAATTGGGTATGCGATCGAACTGAAAGGGAAGACGGTTAAAATTTATTTTTGAAGTAAGGAGGGAGAAATTTTTTAATATTTTGGAAGGAGTAGAAAAAAAAGTTCTGAGTATTTTTTGTTTTCAAAAAAGGAGGGGAAATGGGAGGAATCTCATCATGATTATTATTATTAATGTTATTATTAAGTTTTCACTTGTATTAGGTCTGCCTAAATGCAGAAAAAATGCTGGACAGGACCCCCAACCTTGAAAAATAAGGTTTAAAAATATTTAAGACACGGTTTGACCATTTTAAGGCTCATGGAATCGGCCTTGTTTAAAAAAAAGGTGGAATAGCGCAAAAATTTGGGTGCATTACATAGGAATTTTGATAGAGTTTTGCATGGTAACTGGAAAACTAAAGTTCCCTAGGTTTGACACCTATATGAGGTTTATACAATTGTTGGGTTAGTGTAAGGGTTCCCCCCTTTGGCATGACTTCCACAATATACCTCTTCTCTATAAGGGAAATCATTCATCTGTACGTTTGGACAAACCATTTAATAAATCTGAGTGTACACAAATTGCCTCACTATATACCTAATGGGCATACTATGTGTGAGGGAGAATTCGATATACTCGATATATGTAAACAAGTTCCTTTCTATATACCTCTTGTCGCGAGTTTGGTCAAGTGGTATGATGCGGGGGGAAATCGTTGACATACATTAAAGGTACGAGGCCAATGGAAGGTGAGAGACATATTGCATATTCCAACTATACCCCATATGTGTAGCACCCATCACAAAGTGACCCCCAATCATGGGACAAAATTTAGTCAATATTGCCATGCTCTTGGTTATGTAGTGTGCAAAAATTCACGAGTCTTGATTAGCTTATTATGGAGAGAGAGTATTTTTTATTTTTTTATTTGCATGGTGAATAAAGGGAGTACTATATTAAAGAGGGATCATATACAAGTATTATGAAAAGTAAATATAACATGAAGACTATACTATGAATGGATATATGTGACTGAGTAAGTGACATGTGAATATATACATGTGAGGGTGTGTGGTAGTGAGACTATATATGGATTAACTACAAGTGATGTGTAGTTGTGTAAGGCAGCATGTAGAGTGTGGAAAGAGTGGGTGTGTGTTGGTGATGCCTAAGCATGGTTTTTTTAAGTGGTGCGCGGAATATATGAGTAGAAGTGAAGCTAAGTGTAATTGTGTTAAGTGTACATGGAGATTATATACAACTGTGTGAAGTGTATAAGTGAGTGAAAAGTTATATATACATGCGGTAGAAACAAAAAGTAAATAGATTAGTAAAAGGGAACATACAGGTGGGTGCATATTCACACATGCAAAACAAAATAAGATGCATGGAATAAATAGAGTCTTGTCCTCTTAAAATGTCCCCAGCAGATTTTCCACTATGGCCATCCTGAGGAGGGCTAGGAGGGCTTCCCCCATCTCTCTGGGGCACGCGTGGGATTACGCCCTTTCTCGAGGCACTCGATCGTCATTAATGTGAGGGTAATATGTAAAGATAGATTCGTCAACCTATTTTCAACAAAATAGGTAAAAGAAATTTTACCACCTCGAGAGAACGACGTCATGGACAATACTGACGCTTGTGAAACCAAGTGATTCAAAGGTTTGTGTACTAAGTTATGAAATGAGAAGGTATTTGGCACCCATCCCGCCATTTTTATCTCTCATGGTCATGTGTTAATCTTCTTCTGTTAGACACCGTGAAGTGTGAGCCTTCATGCATAACATAGATGGAGAATGGAATCATTCAACTCACAACATGAAAAATGAGAGAGTGAGTTAATCTTTAGAAATGCTCCCAAAATAATAATTTAAAATATAATATAAGTGTTATATGAATCACAAGTCATTATAGAACAACGAATCTATACATTGGACAAGAAATAAGTATTCAAGAAAATGGCATCCAATAAGAATATAAATAATAGTATAACAAATGAGAATAAGGGAGGACTCGAGTCTAGGGATTTACCCAAGATGCCTACATAGCCTAAGGGGCATCAAAATCCACTTAGTTTGAAGATAATATAAGGTGGGGTTTAACCCATAAATCCAAACGGGAGATTTCTCTTATACGTGTGTGCAGAGATAAACATGATTGAAGTGTGAGAATGTTAGTGAGAAATCCTCTTTTGAAATTCATAGATAACCCCTCTTTTTCTTACTTTTGGGTTTTTCTATGATATTAAACTATGTGCAAATACTGCTAGTAATAGTTTTAGATTAAGGTATGTGATGTAATGAAATAAAGCGCTAAAGTAGAAATAAAACAACTAATGTTAAAATAAGAGATTTGAAGATAAGGATGGAGAATTGGACCTCCCTATGAAGACTTAGAGTGGATCTTGAGTGTAGATACGCTCATTTTGCAACAAGGTGATGGTGTTATGAGGAGATGGGGGGGGGGGGGGGGGGGGATTTACTAAATGAAGTATGAAAATGATGGAAGGAATGTGGGAAATGGGCTTGTTAGGAAGGGAACATCTCTAAATTCGAGAGAATGTTCTCTAAATTGATGAAAGTGATGTTTTGGGATCCTCTTAAAAGTGAGGTCATGGCCTCTATTTAAAGGTCCAAGGGGGTGCCAATTGGTAGGATCTTGGACCTTCCTGTCGGCATAGAACCCTAGGCACATTGCCGATAAACAGGGTCCTGAGGGTGCTATTTGGCAGCCTAGGACAAATTTTTGAAAAAATGGTCATAAAATGAGAACCCTAAGTCATAATTGCACACGGGGTGGACCATTTAGAATTGTATTCAGATACCTAGAAGAATCCATTGATACACTCTCAGATCTAGAGTTGATCGAGGTTAAATTCAACTCGAAAGTGCCCATGGTTCAGGAGATCTTTAGAGGAAAACGGATCATTCGTTCGAACTATAAAGATGATTCAGGCATGGGATGGACGTTGGAAAAGGAATTCATTGCCCTTCAATATTTTATTCTGTTTAGTTCTATTTGGAGAGTTAACCAAGGTCACACGGTGCTCGAAAGTGCCCATTGACCGTTCGAAGTAAAATGGGTCATTCGTCTATACCGTAAGGCTAATTCATACACGGGGTAGACCATTAGAAAGGGGATGAAGATATATTCAAATATTAATTAAGCTTTGCTCAATCTGGATAGTTGACTAGAGCCAAACGGGTCCAGAAGCGCTCGATGATCTCTA
Organism: Sambucus nigra; assembly: GCA_949130495.1. Classification (NCBI taxonomy): domain Eukaryota; kingdom Viridiplantae; phylum Streptophyta; class Magnoliopsida; order Dipsacales; family Adoxaceae; genus Sambucus; species Sambucus nigra. The sequence continues at coordinate 540,600,568 of OX422209.1, forward strand.
GATCAGTTTTCGAAGTAAAATGGACTGTTCGTCCGTAATGTAAGGTAAATTCTCACATCGGGTGGACCATTGCAAAAGATATTTGGTTCCCTTCAAAGATGCATTGAGCTTCTACTCAGTTAAGAAAGTTGATCAGGGTCAAACAAGGTTCGAGAGCACCTAATGCCTCTAGATCAGTTTTTGATAGTGAAATGGGTCATTCGTCTAAACTCTAAGGTCGATTCGTGCATAGGGTGGACCGTTGGAAAGGGGATTCAGGTCCCTTCAAAGATTCATTGAGCTTTATCCCAGGCAAAAAAGTTGATAAAAATGAAGAGGGCGGCCCGAGAGCGCTCGATGACCTCTAGATCGGGACTCAGAGTATGACCTAAAGTTTGCGATGAACGAGTGGTACTGGGGACCTAAGGAGGTGCTTGTGGGGGTCTTAGTATGGGGTGTCTACACATACTTCACATGATTTAATTTAATTTGGTACTTTTCTTGATCATCAAACGTCTTTCTGAGGTTATGAACATGATCGACTAACTTTTTAATTTTCGTCAACATGTCATTTACATACACTTCCATAGTATTCCTAATCTTCTCTTCGAAAACCTTGTTAGCAAGCCTCTTGTACGTTTCTCTAGTCCGTTTTATCATGAAGGGCATAATGTTGTGGAAAAATATACCTCGACAAGTAATGAATGAGGTTTTCCCCGATCTTCTCACTTCATTTTTATCTTAGTATACCCTAAATATACATTGATGAAGCTGAGAAACTCATCCCCGATTGTGGAATTGACTAATTTTTAACGATTATAACCATAAGTGTTCTCTCAACACACCGGTGGTGGTCTTAGATGAAAAGTGTTGTTAGTGCTCGTGGGGTAATGATTATGCTTTAAATGCATGTTTACTACAAAGTTATGACACCCTGCCTATTAAAAATAATGGGTGGACTGCCTTATATATAAAAAAAAATGTTGGTTTCATATGTCTCATTCTTATCATCACGGTAGAAACATGATTAATTACTAACCACCTGATTACTTTAACAAGCATTGTCAAATTTTTTCTTTCATTAACATACAATAAGACTAACAAATACAAAATAAGTCTATACATAGTGATAATATAAATGAAACACCAGATAAAGTCTAAAGATGAGATAAATAATTGAGGTTTTTGAATAAACCACCGGGTAAGAATCGAATTTAATAAATCGAACTAACTAAGAAAAATCTGAAAACATAAGTCTGAATAAAATGGGAGACATGCCCAATAATACTAAAATAGAGAATCTAATCTTGAATATCAAGAATAAAATCGGTTCCTCTTAATTCCTTCAAGCTTCTTCATTAGTTGCAGCTATGTGTACAGGGAAAGAACAATTATCATTTGCGTCCACGTTGCTGGGCACCTAAAATTTTGAAAATAGATCTAAAATGGGTAGAGCCCAAAACCTTTTAAAAAAATTTAGCAAGTAACTAGGATGAAGTAAATATGCAGTTAAAATTTCCATAGTTAAGTCGGTGTTGCACTATCATGATATTTCCCCTCACCTCTCAACTATTGTGCGTACCTAGTGCCTACATCTTAACCCACCTAGTTATATTACCCTGCCTAACTAGTCTTATTGCAAAACTCCCTAGCACATTACCTTGCCTCGAGTATTGTTTAACTTTTATTTCTTAATTAGGTGTGTCTCTTATTAGCTTAGTAAATCATTAATCAATTTATAACGTTTCTCCAGTTATTTATTCATGTTCATCATTAACGTATTAAGCCCTTATATACTTTATTTCACTACTATATACATGTATAAGACATGTCACACCAAGACACTATATACATATATAACGCTCATAATATATGAAACCGCATTTTCCAATGTCCTCCACATTCTGAAAGCGAGCTCACTAGCATGCTATCGTGCTCGAGGAACTTCCACCACATTCTGTGCAATTAGGTCGGAATCTCACCACTGGACCTAAAAATCACAAACGAACATTGGAGTTGGTCATAGTCTTAAGTCCTTGGTCATAACCACACCACGTTATTCCATGGTATTCCAACCCTACATCACACGGGCGTGCACAACACTTATGACCATGGGAAATGGTACTACCTTTGCTGGGATTTTCCAGAGTGACCTCCCATGGCACGTGTGACACCTCGTAATTTTATGCATTTAATATTGAATTAATTTGGGAAATTTTTAATTACTTTTATTGTAATTTTAGATGAATTAATTATGGTAATATTTGTGTCAATGTTAATCGGAGAGTGAATGTTAATATTTAAGGAAATTTATTTACTGAGTGAATAGTAACAATCTATTTACGTCATAACATGTATTAGTGACGCGGCGGCATTTATTTATCCCAGTCGAGAGTCGGTATAGACTAATTTGGGTGTGAGATAAGAATTTTTATAAATTTATTCGGATATCAATTATGAGTGCATGGTTGCGTCCGAATGGGCTGAGATAGTCGAAAAGTGTACCCGGGGGTAGTAAACGGGTCACGGGACTTTTTAGGTATAGTCGTGCCCACATGGGGGTATTTGGGTCACTTGGACTTGGCCCATTAGGCTAAAAACGGGATTAAGCCTAATTACTTAATTAAAAGAAAAAGGGGAACGACTGATTTGAGAATGGAAAATACATAGTGGGAGAGAAAATCTTAAGGAGTAGTTAAAGGCACTGGGAACCAATTTGGGGGATAAAGGAAATAGCCAAAAGGGGGATTTCATCATCAACCTTGAGAATCACAACTCCAGATCAGACCCTATGAAACCATAAGGCAATTGGTTAACTTGCTTTAGCATTTATTTATTTTTTCATGTTTGTGTGATGTGAATACCTAGAATTCGTTTTGGGGATCAACGGGTACAAAAAATGGGATTTTTTTAATTGGAACACAAGATGAGAATTGGTGTAGGAATTTATGGTGTTACATGATTCTGAATATATATTTACCTTAGTTGTGATAAACCCAAATGGATTATGAATGAAATTGAGATGGTAACTTGGTGTTGAGACTGATTAATGAATAACTTGGGTTTTTTCCCAATTTAGAGAAACATTAGAGAACGAAATTTAACGGGGCTTGGGGACTTTATGGGAGTTCCTTATGATGTTCTGGGGGTGTTATATTGAAGAGGGACTTGGGTTAGGCTGTAGAAGGAGTTGGGATTTTAAGGTTTTCTTCCATGGAGAAACAGGCTTTCGGAGAAGAAGAAGACCTGATCGATGGATCGATCAATGGCTGGGATTGATCGATCGATGGTCCGGGATTTTTGTGAGGTCCGCCAGTTTTAATATATAAGGGAAGTTAATTAAAATTCTACCCTATACACTGGTTAGTGAGAAATAAGTATGGAACATTAATTCCTAACAAATATAAAGGAAAGTAATTGGGGTTGGGAGGAATTTATGTGTGGCATGCTATGGTAAATTTTGGCGAAAAATATTCCAAAATAATTAAATACGAATCGAGTGGGTGAGTCTGGGTATATTGGTTGAGTGATACCATGAGGATAAATTAATTTATATTGAAAGCTAATTAATTCAGAGTCGGGAATTTAAACTCGGGTAATATTTTATTCCGGGCCACGAGAGCGAGTCCGAATATATTGGTTGGGCGACACCAAAAGTAATTTAATTAATTAACGTGCAAATTAATTAATAATCAGGGTTGGACCATAAACTCATGATAATTGGTATAGGCTTGTGTTACGGACTTAGTACAAGGTATAGCCGGGGTATTTTATTTGTATATATATATATATATATATATATATATATATATATATATATATATATATATATATATATATATATATATATATATATAAAAATATATATATATGGTGTGTGCATTAATATGAGTGGTTAGATATTATTATTATATGTACTCTAGTTCTATCAGGGGAGGTTACGCGTAGAGGGTGAAACCCCTAGCTTGAGGAGTAGGACAGGTATATCCCCAGGTCATAGCGTCCATTATATGGGTGAGGGGCATCTCACTTTTAGGGAAGGAATATGACCACCTTTAATATTTATGGTATTAACCAAGTTAGTGGACGATCCTAACTTGGGGTAACTAGGTTATGTGAATACACCTAGTGGGATAGCACTTTAGAGAATATACATCCGGTGAGTTATTACTCGGGAGGATGTTCATTATTAATTATTATTTCAACATATGTGTGATTGTTGTAATATGATTATACGTATATAATGGGATAAATAATTATATAAGAATAAATTAATACATGCCGTGAATTGTATTATATGTATAACGGGTGTGAAAGTTATATGAATTTAAGAATGGGAATGGTTAATTAAGTTAATGTTGAAAATAACTTAGAAATCATAATTATTGCATACTCGGTTAGAATAGGGTGGTTGCAAGGGGTTATATCGGTTATCTTGTTATGGGATAAATAACTAGGGAAATTAATTAAGGCATTAGTAGTGCAAATAATAAAGGAGGGTGAGGATGTCCTCAAGGGAGTATGACACTAACTAAAATATGAAGAGCATGCATACATATTGATTACTACAAGTTATTCATTTGCTAAATATTTTCCAAATGTTTTGGTTTCTAACCCTTGCTATAAATATTTCTAAAACCTTTTAGGTGTCCAACCACAGGGACGCCACACTTGACACTTTCTAGGGATTCGTTGATGTAGCATATGTGGATGTTGCGGGAGTTTGATCGATGCCTATTTCTTTTCACTTCTAGTATAGAATTTCCTATCAGTTACTCGAGCATGTTGCTCACAGCATTATTTACTTTATGTCAGACTTGTTGAGATTTATCTTTATCTGTCTTTACTTTGGTTGGATTTGAACTGAAGGTTTATTCGGTCAGTTTATTTAAATTGTGAATGGATGATTTCAGTTAATTGTGATTGTCTAAACTATTTTGTTTCCGCATTAGTATTTCATTAAATTAAGGACAGATAAAACTTGGCACCAGTCTAATTTTCTCACTTAGGTGGTTAGTAATTAAAAGGGTGACAATGATGCTAAGAATGAAACAACTGAGAAACCTATTCTAATTTAATTTAGGACTGATCAACCGTGGTTAATTAGGCGGGGTGTCACCGATGGTATCAATGCATCAGGTTCTAGTGTCCTTAGGATCTATGTGGCTTACTACGTTTCAGTGTAGCGTTCGATTGTTATAGAGCCCTATTATTAGGACTGTTGAATCAATTTCCGCTATTGAAATATCGTATTTCTGCTATTAGGTTTTTGTATGAATTTTGTACTTATACGATTCGATCTATTTTCAGATGCCACTAGAGAGATAGAGAGCAGAGAGGGCTGAGGCTAGGGATGAATTCAGGGAGGCTCATCAGGACCACAGGTACTTCCACCCCCACCCCCACCCCCACCCGAGTAGATCTCCATTACTAAAGTGGTAGTGATAGTGGCCCAGGCAGTTGAGACATCAATGCGAGCTATGTCGGATCATTTCCCACAACCCTAGGCACCGCCTCCAGTGGGACCAACAGTTCATGCTACAGTAGGACCACCTTCTTGGTAGCGAGTTAGGGAGACCTTTTAGAAGGGTCACCCACCAGAGTTTCGGGGTAGCATCGATATAGTAGAGGTCTGTGATTGTAAGAAAAATATTCAGCAACACCTGCGCATGCTGGAGTGTACCGATGTGCAAAAACATATGCTTGCTACCTTCTGTCTGTCGGGGGCAGCCTTACAGTGGTGCGAGTCAATTACCACAGCTGAGGAGAGAGATTTGATAACGATATCCGAGTTCTGGGGGCGGTTTGACCGCAAATACTTCCCACCGGCAGTAGAGGCAGAAATGAGAAAGAAGTTTAGTGAGTTAGTGTAGGGTGATTATTCAGTGGCGGATTATGAGGAGGAGTTCACCCGTTTGGCAAACTTTGTGCCAAATGAGGTGAGCGACGAGGAGCGAAAGAAGTCGAGGTTCATGGATGGCCTGGAATGGAGGATCAGACAACACTTGATTGGTAATCCAACATTGGTGTTGTATACAGATGTCATAAATACCGCTCTCGTACATTTCCAGGATCATCGCTTCCATACGAAGGGGAGCTAGAGGGTAGGGGAGCCGAGCCAGCAGGGCAAGGCAGTTGGTAGTGGTCATATAGGTGGTACTTAGCAGAAGATTAGCAGTCAGCACGGGAATCAGGCTAAGAAATTTAGGCCTGGTGGGTTCCGATCGGGAGGACAGGGGTTTAGGCAGGTTTAGTCTGGCCCAAATCAGCAGCAATAGGTTCCTCAAGGCCATTAGGGCCAAGAGAAAAATGGGGGAGGCTAACAGGGCCAGCCACGTCATGGATAATAGGGCCAACGACAGGGGGACAGTCAAAGACACTATTTTGTTTACATACAGATAAGACACTTCAAGAGGGAGTGCCCGTAGAAGGGCAGAGTCCAACATCAGGGTACCCAACAGGGGCAGTAGGTACAGATGCTGCCACCGGCACTATCTCCACCATCCCTATAACAGTAGGGGCAGATGTACTACGAGCGTGTGTATAACATTCGTGATGTTCCCAAACCTCCAGCACAACAAGCGCCGACAACGGTTGAGGGTAGGATACTTTTTGATACGGGAGCATTTCATTCAATCATTAAATCTAGATTTTCTAAACGGGTCGGGTTACTAGAGACCGCATGTAGTCTCCGTATGTGTGTAGAGTCACTAGTAGGCAGCGAGGTATTGATTCACTCAATTTTTCGAGGGGTGGACATTTTGATTGGGAGGCTTAGTTTAGCGGCGGACCTCTTAGTGATAGATATGGAGGGGTACGATGTCATTCTAGGTATGGATTAGTTGGCAGGTTATCGGGTGACTGTAGATTGTTACGAGAGGACAATTGTGTTCTCCATTCGAGGATAGGAGATGTTCCTAATAGCAATGCCTCTACCTGGGGGAGGGTCGTGCACACACTTGTATTATATCGAGAAGGAGACCTCATAGGAGGTGGTAGTTCCATTGGATTCGATTCTGGTAGTGACGGACTTCGAGGATGTGGTCCAAGAAATACCAGGGTTGCCACCCAATATGGCCTCTTTAGAGATGCATGACCTGAGAGAGCAGATTCAGCAGCTCCTGGGTCAGGGTTTCATTCGGTGAAGTACATCATCGTGGGGTTCACCGGTGTTATTTGTGAAGAAGAGGGATGGCTCACTTCAGTTGTGTGTGGACTATAGGTAGCTGCATAAGGTGATGATATAGAATAAGTATCTGTTACCTAGGATTGATGATTTATTTGACCAATTGAGAGGGGCGTCTTACTTCTCCAAGATCGATTTGAGGTCAGGGTATCATCAGCTGTGTATCGGAGAGGAGGATGTTCATAAGACCGCTTTCCTGTTGCGATATGGATCTTACGAGTTCAGGGTGATGCCATTCAGGCTCACCAATGCGCTAGCAGTGTTCATGGATCTCATGAACATGGTTTTTAGGGAGTATCTCGACCAGTTTGTCATCGTGTTCATTGATGACATCCTAATCTACTCGCGCATTGAGGGGGAGCACGCAGAGCATCTGCGTATGATCCTACAGATGCTGCAGGATCACCAACTTTATGCCAAGTTTGGGAAGTGTGGATTTTGTCAATGGGAGATACAGTTTCTTGGTCATGTGGTGCCAAATCGGGATATTACGGTTGATCCGAGTAAGGTATGGACGGTGAGAGAGTGGGGGCAGCCCACGGCACAAATCGAAGTGCGTAGCTTCCTAGGATTGGTAGGTTATTACAGGCGATTCATTAAGGGATTCTCAAAATTAGTAGGCCCTTTGACGAATCTGACTCGAAAAATGGTGCCTTTTATTTGGAGTGATCATTGTCAATTATCTTTCGATGAGCTAAAGGACAAGTTGACATCTGCACCCATACTTTCTTTGCCAAGGGGAGGACTAGAGTATCGGGTTTACACTGACACATCCTTACAGGGACTTGGGGGTGTGCTTCAGCAGGAGGAGAGGGATACAACTTATGCATCCAGAAAGCTAAAGCCGCATGAGAGGAATTACCCCACTCACTACCTAGATCTAGCAGTGGCCATTTTTGCTTTGAAGATATGGAGACATTATTTGTTGGGAGAGCAGTTCAACCTATTCACGGATCAGAAGTCACTTCAGTATGTCTTCACACAGGAGGATCTGAATATGAGGTAGAGGTGGTGGATAGAATTCGTGAAAGGCTAATAGTTTGATATTCAGTATCATCCTAGTAAGGCTAATGTGGTGGCAGATGCATTGAGCCAGAGACCGACTGGGGAAATATCAGAAGTCTGGATAGTGAAGTGGAAAGAGCTTCGATATGAGTACGATGTAGCCAGGGCCCATATATTAGCTTTATCCATCACACCGGAGATCATTATGTGAGTTGTGAGAGCTCAGGGGGAGGACCAGATCTGCCAGGATAGAGTACGAGGGCTGCTAGCTGAGGGAGCATAGGGTTACTCGATCAACTCGGAAGGATGTCTACGCCTAAATGGGAGGTTAATTGTGCCAGAGGATGAGGAGTTGAGGCATGCTGTTATGATAGATTCCCATGGTTCGATATTTACGGAACATCTCAACGGGGATAAAATGTACTAGGATATGAGGAGACAATATTGGTGGCCAGGAATGAAACGGGACATGTCAGATTTTTTCTCGAAATGTACCACGTTTCAGCTCCTTAAATTTAACCATCAGAGACCTCCAGTGATGCTACAACCACTAAAGATTCTCGTGTGGAAGTGGGAGAGCATCTCTATGGGCTTCATTATAGGGTTGCCTACATCGCAGATGGGTCACGACTCCATATGGGTCATTATGGATCAGTTGACCAAGGTGGCCCACTTCCTACCGGTTCACACAGACTTGGAGACGATGCGTTATTCACAGCTATTCATATCGGAGATTGTTAAGATGCACGAGGTGTCGATAAATATTGTGTCTGACAGAGATAAAGTTTTTGTGGCCCATTTTTGGCAGAGCTTTCAGGAGGCCATGGGCACAAATCTATATTTGAGTACAACCTATCACCCACAGACCTACGGGCAGACTGAGAGGGTCAATCATATGCTATAAGACATGCTCAGAATGTGCATTTTAGACTTTGGGGGAGGATGGGAGAGATATCTTCCTCTGGTAGAGTTTGCGTATAATAACTCTTACCAATTCACGATTGTCATGGAACTGTATGGGATACCTTATCGTTCACCTGCCTATTGGTTAAAGGTGGGGGACAATAAGTTATTTTGACCGAAAATTGTCGACGAGACATCTGCCAAGATAGAGCTGATTCGAGGATGGATTCAGATAGCTCATGATAGGCAGGAGAGTTATGCTGATGCTTCGTGGAGACATGTGGCGTTAGAGGTTGGGGATCAGGTATTAGTCCGGGTGTCCCCTATGAAAGGGGTGATGAGGTTCGGCAAGAAGGGTAAACAAGAACCGAGGTACATGGGACCCTTCACTATTATTGAAAGGGTGGTACCGGTAGCATATAGACTGGGATTGCCAAAACACCTTCAACGGATACACGACGTGTTCCATGTGGCATCACTGAAGAAATATCGAAGCACATTACACTAGAGGAAATTGATTTACAGCCATACATCTCGTATGAGGAGAGACCGGTGGCTATTCTGGACTGTAGTGAGGGTAAGTTACGATCTAAGGTTGTTCCAATAGTTAGAGTACAGTGGGGTCATCACAACGTTGATGAGTCTACCTGAGAGAGGGAGTAGGATATGAGAGAAAAATATCTAGAGCCATTCACCACAAATACGACCTAATTCCGGGGACGAAATTCCTTTGTAAGGGGAGGAGTGTGTAACACCCCATAATTTTATGCATTTAATATTTAATTAATTCGAGAAATTTTTAATTACTTGTGTGTCGTAATTTTAATTGAATTAATTATGGTAATATTTATGAAATATTAGTCGAAGAGATAATGGTTAATATTTAAGGAAATTTAATTACTAAGTGAATAGTAATAATCTATTTACATCATAATGTGTATTAGTGACGATGCGACATTTATTTATTTCAGCTGAGAGTCAGTATAGACTAATTTCGGTGTGAGATGAGAATTTTTATAAATTTATTTGGATGTCAATTCTGAGTAAACGGTTCAATCTGAATGGGCCGAGATAGTTGGAAAAGTGTACCCAAGGTAGTAAACGGGTCACGTGACATTTTTAGGCATTGCGGGGCCCACACGGGGGTGTTTGGGTCACTTGGGCTTGGCCCATTAGGCTAAAAATGGGATTAAGTCTAATTTCTTAATTAAAAGGAAAAGGGGAACGACTGATTTGATAATGGAAAATGCATAGTGGGAGAGAAAACCCTAAGGAGCAGTTAAAGGCACTGGGAACCAATTTTGGGGACAAAGGAAAGAGCCAAAAGGGGGATTTCATCATCAACCTTGAGAATCACAACTCCGGATCAGACCCTACGAAATCATAAGGCAAGTGGTTAACTTGATATAGAATTTATTTATGTTTTCAATTCATATTTGTGTGATGTGAATACCTAGAATTCGTTTTGGGGATAAACGGGTACAAAAAAATGGGGTTTTGGTAATGGGAACACAAGATGAGAATTGGTGTAGGAATTTATTGTGTTACATGATTCTGAACTCATATTTACCATAGTTGTGATAAACCCAGAAGAATTACGAATGAAATTGATATGGTAACTTAGTGTTGAGACTGATTAACGAATAACTCGGGTTTTTTCCCAACTTAGAGAAATAGTAGAGAACGGAAATTTAACGGGGTTTAGGGACTCTATGGGGGATCCTTATGATGTTCTGGGGGTGTTATATTGATAAGAGGACTTGGGTTAGGCTATAGAAGGTGTTGGGATTTTAAGGTTTTCGTCCATGGAGAAACAGGCTTTCGAAGAAGAAGAAGACCTGATCGATCGATCGATCGATGGCTGGGATCGATCAATCGATGGTACGGGATTTTTTACAGGTTTGCCAGTTTTAATATATAAGGGAAGTTAATTTAAAATTCTCCCCCATACATTAGTTAGTGAGAAATAATTATGGAACATTAGTTCCTATCAAATCTGAAGGAAAGTAATTGGGGTTGGGAGGAATTTATGTGTGACACGCTATGGTAAATTTTGGGAAAAAATATTCCAAAAGAATTAAATACGGATCAAGTGGGCGAGTCCGGGTATATTGGTTGAACGATACCAAGAGGTTAAATTAATTTAGATTGAAAGTTAATTAATTCGGAGTCGGGGATTGAGAGTCGGGTAATATTTTATTTCAGGCCACGAGAGCGAGTCCGAATATATTGGTTGGGCAACACCAAAAGTAATTTAATTAATTAACGTGCAAATTAATTAATAATCAGGTTTGGACCATAAACTCATGATAATTTGTATAGGCTTGTGTTACGGACTTAGTACACGGTATAGCCGGGGTATTGGATATATATATAGCGTGTCCATTAATATCAGTGGTTAGATATTATTATTATTATTATTATTATTATTATTATTATTATTATTATTATTATTATTACTATTATTATTATTATTATTATTATTATTATTATTATTATTATTATTATTATTATTATATATACTCTAGTGCTATCAGGGGTGATTGTGCGTAGAGGGTGAATCCCTTAGTTGAGGAGTAGGGCGACTATATCCCCAGGTCATATCGTCCATTATATGGATGAGGGGCATCTCAATTTCAGGGGGAATATGATCGCCTCCAATATTTATGTTATTAACCAAGTTAGTTGGCGATTCTGACTTGGGGTAACTAGGTTATGTGAATACACCTAATGGGATAGAACATTAGAGAATATACATCCGGTGAGTTATAACTTGGGAGGATTTACATTATTAATTATTATTTCAACATATGTGTGATTGTTGTAATATGATTATATATATATAATGGGATAAATATTTATATACGAATAAATTAATACAGGCCGTCAATTGTATTATATGTATAACGGGTGTGAAAGTTATATGAATTTAAGAAGGGGAATGATTAATTAAGTTAATGTTGAAAATAACTTATAAATCATAATTATTGCATACTCGGTTAGAATAGGGTTGCAAGGGGTTATTTCGGTTATCTAGTTATGGGATAAATAACTAGGGAAATTAATTAAGGCTTTAGTAGTGCACATATTCGAGGAGGGGCGAGGATGTCCTCAAGGGACTGTGACACTAACTAAAATATGAAGATAATGCATATATATTTATTACTGCAAGTTAGTCATTTGCCAAAACTTTTCCAAATGTTTTGGGTTCTAACGCTTGCTATAAATATTTTTAAAAATCTTTTAGGTGTCTAGCCACAGGGACGCCTGACTTAATGCATTCCAGGGATCCGTTGCTGCAGCATATGTGGATGTTGTGGGAGTTTGATAAACGCCTCGTTTCTTTTCATTTCTAGTATTGAATTTCCTATCATTTACTCGAGCATGTTGCTCACAACATTAATTAGTTTATGTCAGACTTGTTGAGATTTATCTTTATCTGTCTTTACTTTTGTTAGATTTGAATCGATGGTTTATTCGGTCAGTTTATTTAAATTTTGAAGGGATGATTTCAGTTAATTGTGATTGTTTAATCTATTTTGTTTACGCATAAGTATTTCATTAAATTAAGGAAAGATAAAACTTGGCACTAGTTTAATTTTCTCACTTAGGTGGTTAGTAATTAAAAGGGAGGCAATGATGCTAAGAATGAACAAACTGAGAAACCTGTTCTAATTTAATTTAGGAATGATCACCCGGGATTAATTAGGCGGGGTGTCACAGCACGCAACCTCCTTGATAGAATAATGGCTAGGATAGGTAAGTTTCTTATAAGTATCATACACAATGATATTATTCGCGTTCGTATATATGCTCGTATATATAAATTTAATCACAAAACCTAACTAACCCCTGCCTATCACTCAAAGCAGTAGCCTACAAATCTTGATTATATATCACAACTCTTAATTGATTAAATTCTAATCCTTTAACTAAAAGGCAATAGCATCACCATGCTAAAATGATTGGACTTACCCAACCAGGCCATCGTATAATCATTCAAGTTTATCAAGTACCATCACTCCAATAAAACACCTAGACATAACCCAACCAGCTTGTTCATTTATTTCCTAATTCATCTCACCAATTCGAAATTTAAACTTTACCGTCAGTAATCTCTCTAATGATTTTTAATTCAAATTTAAACACCCACTCACCCCTATGTAATAAAATCTCTTTCGAAAGCGCTCCACTGAACTCTCTCTGGCCTTTTGGGCTTATAAATTTCATTTGTAACTCTTTGTAATTTACCGAATAACAAAATACCAAAATTCTCCAAAAATAAGGTTTCATCGATATATCGATAATGCCAAACTACTCAAGTTATGGTACAATAATTATTTCAAGTTTTACACCTAAACAAAATTTTCCATTTTCTAAGCATTCGAATCAGGTCGTAAATTTTCTTGCAGATTAAACACCCGGTAGTAAAATTGCGATTTCCCCCTCTACAGAATTCCAAATGACCTCATTCAAAGCTCATTAGAAATATAAGACCTAGAAATTTTCATACATCAATGGCACACAATATAATTCTAAGTATAATTAAAATGGCATACGTTTAAAGTAATGTAAATTTTTTCGGCAAATTGATATGTTGGCAGATTAAATACCCTGTAGTAAAATTACGATTTCTCCCTCAACAGAACTCCAAATGAACTAATTAAAATCTCATTGGAAAGCTAAGACCTAGACGTTTTTAGAAATCTATGGAATGTAATCTAATTCTAAGATGAATTAAAATGGAATAATTTTAAATTAACATAAAAAATTCTGGCATATTGTCATCTTATGTTCATAAATAAAACTCTAAGTTATTCAACATTCATGTTCTTCAACCATGAACCTAACAAGATTCCATCTTTATGTATCTTAAAACTCAAATTTCGAAATATAATCTAATTTCATCAATCATAAATGGTTTTACTTGATCAATTGATCATTTAAACTACACATGATATCAATTTCATCACAAAAACCCATTTATATGTGAGAACCTTTCCCAAAAGAGAACTACACATGATATTAATTTCGTTAAAAAAAAACCATTTACATGTGAGAACCCTTCCCAAAATTTCTTTTGTTCTACACCTACCGCGATATGAATATGAATACACCTCAATTTGATTTAAACCAAGTTAATTACATTCCTTGGATTGTTCTTAGGGTCTAATCTATCTCTTGTGTGTGTTAACTTGATGTTAGGATCCTTCAATATCCTCCCAAATTAGCCTCTTCTAGATTTCTCATTTGATTTCTCTTCTTCCTCCTCCCTTCTCTCTTAGGATTTAGAGTAAATTTTATGGCCTCCTCACATCTCTAAACCTGATATATTAATCCACTAATCCCGAAATTGGGTTATTAACCTATATTAATATAACCAAATACGTGAGCCCATGCTAGTCTAAAAAGCCCTCGAAACTCAATTACTACCTCGAGTATATAATTTTGACTATTTCGATCTATTCTCGATCAACTGTGCACTCGATATCACCATCTCAGTCACTAAGAAATTTTTTTCCTATTTCATCCCAAAAATAGTCCACACAAATGCTCGGATTGCGATACCGTCAATTCTCGTCGTTTCTACTCACATACGACGCACTACAATTGACTTAATTAAATTTACTTAAACATGCTAGAAAATTTACCAAATATATATTAGTGTTATTCTCACAAATTAATATTTATTAAGTCACATTATTTCCCATTTATATAAAATTATGTCCCACATGCAATTTAACGGCTAAAATAAATTACTCAAAATTACGGGGTGTTACAAAACTCTTCGATACCTGGGATTCCAAGTTGGTGATCCCACTCAAACATATGCTTTTATACACATTTGTTATAATACTCAACGAAATGTAATGGGTTCAATACTACTCATATGAAGTAAAATTCCCCAAATAAAATTCCAAGTCATTGACATCCCTGTCTGCTCCAACTTGCTTTTCGATCACTAGCGGCTCCAAAACATCGAAAGGGTAGCGTATTCCCTTCACCAGAAACAAAAGCTATTTGCAGAAACCAATACATTGTCATTATTAGGGATGAAAATACAGACGATACTGGTACCAATAACCAGATCCTAGGAACCCAACACAGTGTAAGTGATGGTTTTTTTTCCTCTGATTTTAAGAATGATTTGCTCGGTCTTCCATTCAGAAATGACTTCAAAGACAAACTGAGCCCTGAACACAACACACATGGGAATATTAACATGGTTCTAATGTTTAAAAACATGCATTTCATGATTGGAATAGGGATGGGATGTATTCAATAAGGAATTCTCATCGCCATACCTTGTTATGGCAATACTCAACAAAAAATCATGGGGTCGATACTACTCATACTAAGGGATGAACCAATATTAACCCATATAGAATTCCAAGTCATTGATATCCCTTCATGCTTCAAATTAATTCTTGGTCACCCGTGGCTCTACAACATTAGAATTGTCCCTTTACCAGAAACTAAAGTTCTTTGAGGAAAACAAAGACATTACCATTATTGGGGATGATTATAATGCAGATGACATTAGTACTAGTAACCCGATCTTAGAAACTCAACATAGTGCAAATGATGTGTTTCTTTATGATTTCAAGATTGATCTGCTCCCTCTTCCATTTAAAAATGACTTTAAAGACAAAGTGAGTCCTAAACATAACCCATACGGGAATGTTGACATGATTTTATTGTATAAAAAACATGCATTTCATGCCTCGAATAGGGTTGGGTAATGACAATAAGGAATTCTCAGGATGATTATTCTCAAGAAATTCTAGCTTCCATGTGATTTGGGATATCAACCATCTTAAACTATAATGGGTCTCCATCAACTATACTAGAAAAGGGTGTTGAAGAGGAAAGAGGAAATCTCTTGAGACTCTCTGATCTATTGTTTTGTCAAATAGGGTGAAGATTTCATTTATTACAGCTGTCATGAGCCTTGGTATGATCCATTCGAAAAGAAGATAAAGCTTATATTTAAAATCTTCTTTAAAGACTAGTTCACTTGGACTAAAGGTTACAAGAATGAAGAGAATTCCGTAACATCAAGTCAACTGAGTCAAGGTCTTTTCATACAAAAAGCACCGAAAGCACTGGTACGATGAATCATTTGGCCTTATCGTGTTGGGAATGGACTTTTGCATGATCCGCATTGATTCAGAGTTGTATGACCCATCCTTAATGATATATCATTATTATAAGACTTTCTTTAACTAGTGAAGTATTTTGGCCAATCCGACCCTATTAACATGTAAATAGTGAAATTATTTTCTATAAAGGTAAAAATCCCGAGCTAAAAGATCTAATACCAATTTGAAGATTGACTCTAATTAAATAAGTTTTAAATTTAAAATTTTCTAATTAAATATTAATTGATATCACGCATTTTAAAATTGGTATCAGAGTTTTAGCACGGGATGTTTGCCTCTACAAATTAATATCAAAGTTGGTTGCTTTAAATTATTGAGTGATTCTTTCTCCGTAAAACTTTTGTGATATCAATCTTTTTAAATCTGATTTTGCACATTTCAAAAAATTTCAAACTTATATAATCGGTTGCCCATCTTTGATGGCATAAATTATGCCTATTGGAAAGCCTAAAGGCTATTGATGAACGTGTCTAGATTGTTTGTGAAACAGGGTGAACTCCTCACACTATGACAATTAAAAATGTCACTAATCCAAAACCTGTGTCTGACTGGATTGAGGATAATTTTAAATGGAGTACCTATAACTCTCGTGGTCTTAGTCCTATTTCTGGAGTTGTCAACCCTGACGAGTTTTGCCGTATTATGATGTGCACCACGTCTAAAGAGGAATGGGATATCCTCCAATTAACAAATGAGCGTACCAACGCAGTTAAGGCGTCAATATTACAAAATGTGACCACCAAGTTTGAGACTATCCCCTTTTCATATTTAGAGTGTTTTGACGAGTTTTATGCTAAGTCGTCGGACATATTCAATATGAGTTTTAATTTGGGTGAGAAAACTGAGGATACGAGGGTTGTTAAAAAGATTTTGAGGTCACTCCCATCCCATTTTACTACCAAGTTCACCGTTTTAAATTCTTTGGGAATATTAGATACACTTAGGTTAAAAGAACTCGTAGGAGACCTTCAAACTTATAAGTTCGACATGTTTCTTATGAAATCATATGTGTGATAAAGATTCGTATTGAAACACAAATTCCAGTCAAAATCTTATTTAATTATTGTCAATTTAATTCAGCCCACAAAATCAACTAGCTACGTGCATGCATGTGTCAAACTAACATAAACAAAATATGAGACACAAAGTTCAGGAAAAATCCCCTCAGGGCAAAACCTTTTACTCTACTATAATTTGTAATTCGCAAATTACACGGATTATAATGAAATACAGTTATTTTGACACACGATTACCCATAGGCATCATTCGACATCGTCAACAATGAATTACGTGCAACAATCCACAAGGACCGCAGTCCTAATCTCAACAAAGTTCCACACGCAACAAACCTCAATGACACGTAGCCATTTGATGTTTTAAATCTTCTCCACAAAAGTATGAACACCAGCACAATGTGTTCTCAAACTCCAAAATAATTCACATGAATTATTGGGACTTTTGTGAATTGAAATCAAAAGAGATTAAACTCTAAAAGAAGAAGCCAAAAGGTTCTGCTGATTTCACACTATTTACAGAATGTAAAAACGTACACACTTCTAATGGAAAACAGAGTTGAAGATAACCTTTTATAAAAACTTAAGGCAGTGGGACATTCGAGTGAGATACATAATCGTTCGAGAAAGACACAATGTCGTTTGATGTATCGCCCAACGTGCAGTGTCGTTTGAACAACGTATGATGTCGTTCGAACGAGATTATTAAAATAATAATTTTTTCTTGATTATCCTTTCAGTAAATGCACTGCCTCAAACACTCTGTAAAATAAACTTTTGATGAAAAACATTTAAATCTCCGCTCCAACACTTAGAAAATATTTTGTGAAAAATATCACAACATCCTAAGTGAATTATTAAGAAATTAAAAAACACAACTTTACCAAATACATTTCCCAGAGGCTTGATTGTTGACGAAACTTGATATTCAGACCCATCTTATTGCGTATTTGATCTTGAACATCTTTAACGATTGTAGAGTTAATTGACTTATTGAATTCTGATGGATTATGTCCTTACAAATCTCCCCCTATGTCTATGCCAGTACAAAATAAAAACTTCTGAATTATCAATCTAAAAAATGACCTATACAAATGTAACCTGCCACAAACTCAAAATTGGAAAGATAAACTGTCAAGTCTTCAAACTTTGTTTCAACAATCAAATCATCAAAACTTCAAGCTTTTCTCATTAGGGTGTGAAATCCAAAAATCTTCAATTGTACCTACACATATGAGACAAAGCAAGTACCTCGTGACATATCGAGTTTGAAATGATATAAGCATAAACATGAAAGTATAATCAATTATCCCCCATACTTAAACTTCCCCAAAAAGTTATAATTCACTATCCCCCTTTTTATTTGTATGAAATAGAGAAGGAAAACAATAAGCCAAATACGTCAAATCGGGGTGTCATGGTAAACCAGTCAAATAAACTATTTTTGATTTTTTTCAGATTTTTCATACAAAAAAATGTAAAAATGATGTTACAAAAAACACACTCCATGAATTTTCACTAAGATAATCAAATCATGGAAACAGAATGAATGGGTGTGAACAAATTCGATAGGAAAATCGACTCAATCATGACATGTGTCACAATGCATAAGTGTACTCCTAACGAATGAACATCAAAATAGTCCTTAGGTGTAAAAATTGTTGAATTTAGATTACACCCTCTTAATCATATCAACAAATCAAATCATAAATGATTTCCACGCCAATAACATCCAAAACTATGTAATGATTTTGCATGACTTTAAAGGACATACAAACCGTATTGAATTCCATCCAAACTCCTTCATTAAATGATAATTCTTTTTATTTTTCTTATGCGGTGATGAAACTAAAAACTATTGGTCTATTTTGGGCAATAATATCTTTTTATTGCTTTTTTTGGGCTCTTTTAACCTTAATGGACCCCGAATAATTTTCAATTCCTATGTTTTTTAGGTCCATTTAAATGGTGGCTTTATCGCAAATAAATCACACAAACTCACAAACGGTTTATAACATACACTACTTTCTATCAAGTTTTATCGCATTTGGTTCATTGTATAGATAAAATTGAGATGGAAACACTCAACCAACATGTGATAGACAAGCACAAAAGTCAAAAAAATTCGTGCATATGTGCAATAAAGGACAAATGAGTAAAACATCTAGGTTGTAACACTATATATCATCTCAAAGACTCCAAACTTTATAAAGAACATGAATGACACAACATATTGTCTCAAAACACTATCAAATAGTCACATGGATATGGAATGAGATTGTGTCTTTGTCATCCTAAATGTTCATTCATATATGGTGTAAACAAAATATAAAACTCTTTTTCGATTTTTCAAAAATAATTTTATCAAAAAATAAAATTCTTTTTTTATTTTTTGAACACTGTTCAGAATCCATCCAGCAGTACCAAATAATATATTGAAAAAACTAGTTTACTAGATGAATAACAAAATGTTATAAGTTGAGTAAACTCTGAATAAACTTTATGGACACAACTCTTTTTAAATAAAAACAGAAGATGTGTTCAAAATTGTTTTCTGAATATGTAGTCTAGATTTGGTAGTTGATTAACTGAGATTTTAGAAATTAAAAATCATCTACTAAGTCCAACATGTAGTACACATCACAATATAAATTAAGAACATTCAAATTAAAGAACACGGGAATTTTAATGTGGTAAAACCCCTAATCAAGGGAAACATCCACTGTGCCCTCTACGCCACAAAATAAAAATCCACAAAAATAAAGAATCGAGTTACAACACTTAAGAAAACACACAAAGATCCTAAATCTAATTTCAGAGTTATATCTACATGAGCTACTCCACTCTAAAGGTTTTTTGACTAGAACTGATCTTTTCTGGTTGCTTCTTTGCCTTTTCCTTGACCTCATTTTCTTTGAATTCTGATTCAAGCAACACTAACAAATTCCATGTCTCTCAAATAGAACCACTGTGACTAAGTGTTCGTGTGTGAGAATGTGTATGTGAGGTGTACTAAATGAAGAGTTATACAACTCACCCTATCAAATTATTTATACAGACAAGTTCCTATGAATCAATAGGTTCTATATGACATGCAAAGTCTGATTCAAATTATTTTCTCAAATACGCTTATTATCAAGATCAGATCTGAAAAGCAACCTTGATTTTAAAATTAGCCAAGGTCCTATGTGCCTCGTTTTATTTTTGTATAAATTTATTTCACAAAATGTGAAAAACGATTCAAAAGACACAAACGTCTTTAGCATCTGATTTAACATGGAGAAAATTAGAAGTTTATTTTTCAAAATCTTTTGAAACATAATGGATAAAAGATCCAAAAAGGGAATAAAAAGTAAGGGTGCGATATTCTCTTTTTGAAAATCTCAAGTTTCAGTTGTGAAACTCGATATTTTCTTAGAGATGAGTTCTGAGAGAAACTTAGGTTTGGAGAGGTCTTCAAATATCTAACAAACCCATGAACAATCTCACAAAAATCCTAAAATGGATCTAACTCTCAAGGTTTAGGTTTCTGATGTATGTGACGTTGAAGGTTATGGTGTTTGGGTGAAGGAAAATCACTCAGAGGTGCGAGGATATGAAGATTAGGGTTTTTTTCTCTCTCTTCTCTCTTTTCTTTTCCTCTCTTTTCTCTCTTCTCCCTTCTCTCCCTTCTCTATCTGCTCACTCTTTTTCTCTCAGGATGGACAAATGCCAAAAGTTTCAAATGTCTGAGACTAAATGGGTTTTTATACTAGCTGTGGAAGGATCTCAAAAGTCTTGGGCAATCCCATGGCTGAGATTGAGTTTGACTTATTGATTGCAAATCTAATGGTCTCCAATGAGTTGTTCTAACAACTTAAACTAATTGGTTAAATGGGTAACACGGGGATTACAAATGAACACATGCAAGCCATTTATAAAGATCATCTAAGGGCTGAGATTAAATGTGGGGAATGTGTCTTGTAGAAAACAAAAAATTGACATACTCAGGAGCCAATACGTGTATGGTGTAAAATGGCTATAAAATGCATGTTCTAAAATATTTACAAACTCCCCCTGAAGTGTCTAGTGCTTTGAGATCCAACCCAAGCTAACTTCCACTGAAATAAAACACTTTATAAAATACAGCTTTTTGACCCCAACACTTTTAAAAACCAAATTTTAATAATTCCAAAAATTATTTAAAATGTTGTTTGATGAATTAATTTGATTTAAAAATAGTTAAAGTATTTAAAAACCCACATATGAATATAGGAATAAAAAATATGCAGTGCAAGTGTCCTAAAGTGGTTAAAGGTAGAATTCACTTCCCTTAAGGTTGATCTTGAGGTTTCCTTGGACTAGATTTCTTCATTCATGATTAAACCTTTGTGAGATGAAGCAAATCATAAAAACTAACCTACTTTGTTTTAATACCCAAACTAGTTGGAAGTCCTATATATATAGACTCAAGCAAGTCAATATATAGTGTGCTCTCGATCTCCCCCTTTGGATATTGGAGACAAAATTCCCTTGAGTATTCTGAACTCGTGGGTGAAAATGAAAAATCCTATATGTCCTATAAAAATATTCTAACTACCCATTCACATCCTAGAATCTAAAATAAGAAAGAAAAAAATACATTACTCAACTACAATACTGATCAATACCCTACAAATATATGAAGCTATACAACGGGTCTAATATGCCTGTAACAAAAGTAAACACTTAATGGCATATTAGTTGAGTTAGAACATGAATAGATATATAAATTTCCAAGAAAATACTGAATATGTTGTCCCCCAATTTTTCTTAAATATACAATGGGATAAAAAAATGTGAAGTCAATAAAAAATTATACCATTAACAAGGGAAAAATCAAGGGTCTCCTACATAAAATAGAGTTAGGAGGCATCTTTTATCAATGATTAAACAACCATGCCCTAAAACCTCAGAAACCAATTATGCGTGAGATACTACCGAGGTTATGATAAACTGTGACGAAACCTAAGTGAGAGTTATCATGCCTATAGTGGTTCACAAATACTCCAATCGTAGATTATCCAATGGTTTAGTAAAGAGATCTACGAGCTATTTTTGAGTGTTCACATATTCATGGATGAAGTGTTCACAAATACTCCAATCGTAGATTATCCAATCTAAGTGAGAGCTATTTTTGGATTCTACAAGGTCACGGATGAAGTGATGCCAAATCTTAATGTGCTTAGTTCGGGAGTGCTGCACCGAATTCTTCAAAATATTAATAGCACTCTGGTTATCACAATACAAGGTTAATTGACTTTCTGTGATACCATAATCTCTAAGTATCTGTTTAATCCACAATAGTTATGAATAACAACTACCTGCTGCTATGTATTCTGATTCTGTGCTAGATAAGGAAATACAATTATGTTTCTTACATGATCAACCTACGAGATTATTTACCACATAGTAACATGCACTAGACATGCTCTTGCTATCATCAGAACATCCGTCCCAATCGGCATCGGTGTACCCTATAATATAATGGGTTGTATCATTAGTGTACCAAATACCAAATTTTAAAGTACCCTTAATATATTTAATAATTCTCTTCATACTTAATAAGTGGGATTCTTTAGGGTTAGTTTGATATCGAGCACAGATACAAACTGTGAAGGAAATGTAGGGTATAGATGATGTAAGATATAAGAGACTCCCTATCATGCTTCGATATAGAGTAGGATCAACATTTTTTTCATTATCATCTTCAGAAAGTTTTGTTGAAGTACTCATAGGGGTTCTAGAAGGTTTAGCATTTTCTAATCCGAATTTTTTAATAAGTTTTGTAGTATATTTAGAATGAGTGATAAATAGACCATCACGGCATTGTTTTTCCTGTAGACCTAAAAAATATTGAAGCTCACCCATAAGAGACATCTGAAATTCAACATGCATGATGTCGGAGAAATTCTTAACTTTTTTGGCACAAGTGGATCCTAATATTATATCGTCAACGTACACTTATGCTATTAAAACATGCTTGTCTTCATTCCTAACGAATAGAGTTTGATCGTTTCCACCTCAGATAAATCCATGAGAAACTAGAAAAGTAGATAATCGCTCATACCAAGATCTAAGAGCTGGATTCAAATTGTATAAGTATTTCTTAAGCCCGAAGATGTAATCAGGGTGTGATGGATCTACAAACCCTTTGGGTTTTCTACACACACCTCCTCTGTCAAAATTTCATTCAAAAATGCGAATTTAACATCCATTTGGAATAATTTGAATTGCAGATGACATGATATGGCAAGGAGGAGACGAACTGACTCGAGACGAGTAACAGGTGCAAAAGTTTTGCCAAAGTCAATTCCCTCTTTCTGCGAGTATCCTTGTGCTACCAACCTAGCTTTATTTCTAATGACCTCCCCATTTTCATCTGTTTTGTTTTTGAAAACTCATCGTGCGACGATAACCTTCGAATCTTTTGGCCTGGGAACAAGATACCACACATCATGACTCTGAAATTGGATAAGAGTGGGAAAGGGCATCATTTACATTTTTAGGTTCCTCAAGGGAAACAAAACATGAAAATTGTGCCACATTTCAAAGTTGGGATCTTGTTCTAATAGGTTTAGAAGAATTACCAACTACAGTTTCAATAGGATGGTCTTTAGAAACCCAAGTGGGTATGGAAGGATTCTCGGGTGGCAGTGAATCATTATCTTATTAGGGTTCAATTTGGAAATTTTGTTCATCCTCATCTTGTGGCAATGGTTGACTAGCACTACTCCCAATACTTGTATCATCTACAATTACATTAAAGGATTTCATAATTATTTTGGTTCGATAATTAAAAACACGAAAAGCCCTACTTTTGTGGGAATAACCAATTCCTTTATCCCCTCGGGTGTCAAATTTTGAATGTTATTCTCTATCTTTAGAGACATAAAAAATACTCCCGAAGGTTTTAAAAATTTTTAAGTTTGGCTTTTCGTGGAACCAAAGTTCATACGAGGTTTGTTTGTAATTTTTCCTAAGGTATACATGATTAATGATATGACATGCAGTTTTAACGTCTTCTACCCAAAAATATCTAGGAAGGCTTTTAGCGTGTAGCATAACCCTAGCCATTTCTTGTAAAGTTCTATTCTTACGTTCAGCGATCCTATTTTACCGAGGTGTTTTAGGAGCACTAAACTTGTGTTTATAGCCATTGGCTACACAGTATTCAGTAACACCAGAGTCTTTGAACTCTCCACCTCAATCACTCCTAATACGACATACTTGGGCATCCTTCTCATTCTCTATTTTGGATTTTCAAGAATTCACTGAAGGTATCTGATTTTTGTTTCATAAAAGCAACCTAAGTATATCTCGTATAGTCGTCTACTATAATTAGTATATAACTATTACCACAGAGACTAACAGTCCTTGAGGGACCCATGAGGTCCATATGGATAAGTTCTAAACGTTTGGTGGTTAAGATATCCTTAACTTTCTTATGAGGAGATTTTCTTATTTTCCCTTCCTGACATGGTCCACATACCAGATTGATTTTTTTTTTTATTTTGGGTAAACCTCTAACTATTTCTTGAAATCTTAATGTTCTAAGATTATCAAAGTTTGTATGTCCCAGTCTATTGTGCCAAAGGTCAGAATCCTCTAATCTAGCAACATGGCAAGAAGTAGACTTGGGAATTACTGTGTAACAGTTTTCTTGAGTTATGTTTCCTGTCAATATACAGTTTCTTTTTTCATCAGTAATTTTGCAATCATTTAAAAAAAAAGTAACGGCATGATTAGAATCACAGAATTGAGATATACTTAAGAGATTAGCTTTAAGACCTTTAACTAAGAGTACATCATTTAGACCAGGAAGCCCATCCTCACTCAATGTTCCCTTACCTATGATCTGAGATGAAACACTATCTTCAAACATGACACTACCTCCTAAGAAGTCTTTCTTATTTTTCAATTTGGTTTCGCCCCCAGTCATATGTTTAGAACACCCGCAGTCTAAATACAATCCAATTGAAGTTCTTTGTGCCTTTAAAGTAAAAATGATAATGTTACACTTGAGATGGGCTAATAGATCATCTTTTCTAATCCAAATTGGCCTAGTTTTAAACGTTTTGTGGCCTTTTGATTTAGAAAAGGTTTGTTAGGTATTTCTAAATGATTTTTTCTTAGTCTTGGAACCTCACTTTTTATTTTTATAGTTAAAGTTGTTTGTGTCTTGTCTAAGGATAACATAATTATTTCTTCCTTTTCTAGAGTAGCTGAAGTTAAGGTAGGTCGATGTATATATCCTTTTTTGAAAACATTCTTCAAGAGTGTGGCCAAAGACGTTGCAGTAAGAACAGTACTGATCGGTGTTGGTCTTGACTTTATGACTAAAGTCTTTAAAGATGGATTTGGATCTATTTGGTATAGTCGTCCAAATTTCATTGGTCTTAAGGTTTTGTCTTTGGTCTCTAATGGGTGGACAAATATATTTAGCATACAATTTGAATTAGACTATTGATTGTACGGATCATGTTTTTCCTTAGAGAGATTGAAACTATAATCCTCTTTTTGAACAGTTTGACAAGTTTGGCCTTGTTTGATAAAAGTAACATTTTTAAGAGAAACTTAGGTCTTACTGGTGTGCACTATTTCTTCAAAATCTAGGCTAGGCATAACTTCAGAGTCAAATTTTCTTCCAACAACAATTTCCTCATAAGATTTTTCTTGGGTTTCAAAGTGTTGATATTTTTTAAACACATTTGAGACCTTTTTCTTAGACTCTTCTAGTTCAACAAGGGTTGCCTTATATTTTTGTTCAAACTCATGATTTTTCTTAGAAAAATCTTTTATTTTTAAGGAAAATTCTCGAATCTCAGTCTTATGAGCAATACACTGGGCAGTATAATCTTCAGTATTCTTTTTAATGGTATGGTTAGGTAAATTGATACTCTCAGTTAATGATTTTATCATTTTTTCAAGAAGAGCACTCTTCTTAACCGTTTTCGTGTATAATTCATGTAAATCAGGCAAAGCATCATCAGACTCTCTGAGTGTGTCATGTGAAGTGTCCCCTAAAATGATACTTGGTTCTTTTGGACTAACGCACACGTTCAGTTTATCGGTAATATTAACGCTTTGACTCACACTTATATTACTTTCAATAATAAAAGGAGCAGTATTAACATCAACATTAGCAGGCAACACAGATTCGTGAGTAGGTAGACATGCATTATCATCATGCATTATCATCATTATATATAATTTTGGAAAAGAAAGACATGCAATACTCATCATTTTGGGTTGACTCTGTTTCATCTTCATCAGAATCACTAGAGTCATCCCACGTTTTACACACATTAGCCTTGTTATTATTGCTAATATTAGTTAGACATTTAGTAGCATAATGTCCCATTTTACCACATCTATGACATTTCACATCTTTCAGGTATGTCTCAGGTTTGTTAATATAATAGGGCCTTCTATTGTCGTGTGAGTGTTTGGCACTGTCTCTGTAACGAGGTCTGCGATTTTGATTTCCTTGATAATTTGACTTGCCTTATTTAGAGGCTACAACATTTTTGAATTTCAAAATATTTTTGAAATGCTTCCTCATAAGAGCTATTTAATTGTCAAGGTCATCCAAATCACAATCATCGGCACAATCAAGGTCAAAGTCCAAGGAACTTATTTTAGGAACATGCATTTTAGATGAAAACACAACATTAGAACTAGTGGGTTTCTTGTTCTGTATGGTCTGTTTTTTTAAGTATAACTCCAATTCTACAGTCCTCAGTTTACTACTAAGCAATTCAGAAGTCATATTAGGGTCGTCCATTTCTTCAATGGCATATCTTTTATTATCAAATTTGGAAGGTAGTGACCTAAGAATCTTGTGAACAATTTCCTTTCTACTATAGGTTAAACCATTTGCATGAAGTTTAGTGAGAATATCAATTAACCTAATGTAGAAATCGTCAATGGATTCATTGTCATCCATTATCTGGTTATTATGTTGTTGTACAAGCATTTGAGTTTTTCCTTCCTTAACTCTTTCATCACCTTCGTGAGCAGTGACAAGCATGTCCCATACCTCTTTAGAAGTCGAACATATGGATATTCTTTAGAAGTTGTGTTCATTAATGGACATAACGTTGACATTCTTGCCTTTGTTATTATCTATAGATGCCTTTTCTCTTCCTTAGTAAACTCACTAAGAAGTTTCTTAATCCATATTGGATTAGTTTTAGAGATATCCTTAGTAGGATGTTCATACCCTCTTTCCATCATTTCCCAGACATCATCGCCAAGGCTTCCTTGAATGAAAGAAACCATTCGCAATTTCTAGTATGAAAAGTTATTTCCATCAAAGAGTGGTGGTTTGGAGAGGTTACTAAACTTCTCAAATCCTTCTTCCATATTTAGAATTTTCGAAAGAAGTTTCGAAAATAATTTCTAAAGTTTCAGGATCATAAAAGATGGTCTTGCCCTGATACCACTTGAAAAAACTTGTTTACTAGATTAATAATAAAATTATATAAGTTGAGTAAACTCCGAATAAAAATTTTGGACAAAACTCTTTTCGAATAAAAACACAAGATGTGTTCAAAATTATTTACTGAATATGTAGTCTAGATTTGGTAGTTGATTACCTAAGATTTTAGAAATAAAAAATCATCTACTAAGTCCAACATGCAGTACAAATCACAATAGAAATGAAGAACATTCAAAGTAAAGAATACATGAATTTTAAAGGGGTAAAACCCTTAATCAAGGGAAACATCCATGGTGCCCTCTACGGCACAAAATAAAAAATCCACTAAAATAAAGAATCACGTTACAACACTTAAGCAAACACACAAAGATCCTAAATCTAAGTTCAGAGTTATACCTACATGGGATACTCCTCTCTAAAGGTGTTCTGACTAGAACGGATCTTTTTTGGTTTCTTATTTTCCTTTTCTTTAACCTCCTTTTCTTTGAATTTTAATTCCACCAACTCTAACAAATTTTAAGTCTCTCAAATAGAACAACTACGACTAAGTGTTCGTGTGTCAGAATATGTTTGTGAGGTGTACTAAATGCATATTTATGCAACTCACCCTCTCAAATTATTTATACAGACAAGATCCTATGAATCAATAGGTTCTATATGATATGCAAAGTCTGATTCAAATCATTTTTTCAAATAAACTTCTTAGCAAGATCAGATCTGAAAAACAACCTTGCTTTTAAAACTAGCCAAGGTCCTATGTGTCTGGTTTTATTTTTGTATAACTTTATTTCACAAAATGTGAAATATGATTCAAGAGACATAAACGTCTTAAGGATCTGATTTAACCTTGAGAAAATTAGAAGTCTATTTTTCAAAATCTTTTGAAACAGAATGGATAAAAAATCCAAAAAGAGAATAAAAAGTAAGCGTGTGATATTCTCTTTTAGAAAATCTTAAGTTTCAATAGTCAAACTCGATATTTTCTTAGAGATGTGTTCCTAGAGAAACTTAAGACCAATCTAAAAAACCCAAGACCAATCTAACAAACCCAAGACCAATCTAACAAACTTAAGAGGTCTTCAAATATCTAACAAACCCAAGACCAATCTCACAAAAACCCTAAAATGGATCTAACTCTCAAGGTTTAAGTTTCTGATGTATGAGACGTTGAAGGTTATGGTGTTTGGGTGAAGGGAAATCACTCAGAGGTGTGAGGATATGAAGATTAAGGTTTCTTCTTTCTTGCCCTTCTCTCTTTTCTTTTCCTCTCTATTCTCCCTTCTCTCTCTTTTCTATTTATTCTCTCTTTTTTATCTCAGGATGGACGAATGCCAAAAGTATCAAATGGCTTAAACTAAATGGGTTTTTATACTAGTTGTGGAAGGATCTCGAAAGTCTTAGGCAATTCTTCGGCTGAGATTGAGTTTGAATTATTGACGGTCAATCTAATAGTCTACAACGAGGGGTGCTAATCACTTAATCTTATTGGTCAAACAGGTAATATCGGGATTGCAAATGTACACATGCAAACCGTTAATAAATATCATCCAAGGGATGAGATTAAATATGGGTAATGTGTCTTGTAGAAAACACAAATTGACATACTCAGGAGCCAACACGTGTGCGGTGTAAAATGGTTATAAAACGCATGTTTAAAAATATTTACAAACTCCCCCTAAAGTCTCTAGCGCTTTGAGATCCAACCTAAGCTAACTTCTACTGAAATAAAACACTTTATAAAATACTACTTTTAGCCTCAACACTTTTAAAAACTAAATTTTAATAGTTCCAAAAATTATTTAAAATGTTTTAAAAATGTTGTTTAATGAATTAATTTGATTTAAAAATAGTTAAAGTGTTTAAAAACCAAATATGAACATCGAAATAAAAAAAATATGCAATGCAAGTTTCCTAAAGTGGTTAGAGGTATAATTAACTTCCCTTTAGGTTGATCTTGAGGTTTCCTTGGACTGGATTTCTTCATTGATGCTTGAACCTTTGTGAGATGGAGCAACTCATAAAAACTAACCTACTTTGTCTTAATATCCAAACTAGTTGGAAATCCTATATATATAAACTCAAGTAAGTCAATATATAGTGTGTTCTCATATAATACTATGAACCAGAGGACTGCAAATGGAAGAAACAAAATCTCCAGAGGTCATTCGAACGAGGTTCCATGTCCTTCGAATGACAAGGCTTCTAGCGACATCAGAAGTCGCTCGAACGAAAACTTCTCTCGTTTGAACGAAAAAATAAATTTTCATTGATTACCCAGAATGTCATGAAATTTTGTCTAGTGAATTTTTTTTGTTAAAACAGTTTCTGGAATGGACTAACAGATCCAAAATAGTGCTAAAACTGTATTAAAATTAAGATAAATGTATCAAAATGGAAAATATAATTACAAAATGATACATACTAGCAATATACAAAAGTGTCATCATGTAAATCATCCTATGCTAGCAGAAAGTCTAAACCTCATCCATTAGGTTCATAGGAGTTTTCCAAAGATGGTTACATCTTTTAAAACAACTCCATCAAGTCGTGTAAAGTCTTGACTAAAAATTTTACTTGCTCCCGAATATGTGCAAACTCTTTAGCATTATGTGCAAGCAAAGTATCATGGGTAGGTTTATATGTTCGAACATGTGTAGAAAATCTTGACACATAACCTAATTCAAAGCAAAACTCCCTAAGGTGTCCTCTCTTTTTGTAATGGTAACACACATAAATAAGCCTAGGTACACTTCTCTCAAAAGGACATGCTCTTCTAACGGGTATGAGACTCCTAGGTAGGTCAGGTCAAGAGCTATGTGAATCTTTCACTCAAGCGAGAACTGGCTCGGGTGCAACAAATGAAGAGGATGCACCGTCATGAACTTTTCCTATACTCTCACCACTACCCAAAATGTGATTGAGAATTATCTTTCCAAACTTCTTAGATTCATTCTCCAAAATGACTTTATCCTTGAGGGCGTGCTTAAGATCTTTCTCTCATTATGACACGCGAGCTATAAGTTCACTCTTTTTTCTATCCACGACAATCAACTGCTCAGTCAAACTAAACTTCACCTTCTCAAGTTGACAATCCGAAACCTCAAAACCTCTCACACTCTCTAACTCTCTCTCCAAATCTCTCACCTTGATACCTAACTCCTTATTCAATTTCTTAGTCTTTAAGGTCTCGGCGTATAATTCTTTAAGAGCAATCTGGAGCTCACTTTCATCTCCACTTTCACACTCGCTACAAAAAGTCAAATCCTCCTCGGGGATCTCATGTGCACAAGTGTCCTCATCATCGTGGGATAAACTAGGTGTGCTTTCGTGAATGGCTAAAAAGGTAATACACTTTCCTTTTGAAGACTCATCCTCGGAATCTTTCACATGTTCTTCACTATCACTCAGAGTCGCTGGCATAGAAACTTTCTCGCCCTCTCTCCTAAGTCTAGTGCGACACTCAAATTACTTATGCCCTCTCCCCTCACACACAAAACATTTCAAAATTTCAAAATTTTCTTCACCCTCTTTTTTTTTCTCACAACATTCTTTGGCCTTGTCTTTCTTTTTGTTTTTCTCCGAAAAATTTTTATAGAAAGATTTTTGTTTTGAAAACTAGAAAAACTTTTTGAAATTCTTTGCAAGCAGGGTCATGTCAAAATCAGACTCGTCCTCAGACTCGGAGTCACAAAAACTCACTTTCTTTTTCCTATCACTTGTGGACACTTCGTTTCCCTTCCTACGTTGGGATGTAAGCGCTATCCTTCTATCCTTAGGTTTGACAGTGTCGAGGAACATGTCAATTTCATACGTCTGGAGATCTCCAACCAACTCTTCTAATTTTAGATGACTCAAATTACCTAGGGTATTCAAAGTTTCCACTTTTGGGATAAAACATTTAGCCAATGATCTTAAAATATTTTTTACCACTGGTACATCAGGTATAGGCTCACTAAGACTAAAACTAGTGTTGATAATATCAGACAAACCTGCATAAAACTCGTCAAAACACTCAATCTCTAACATAGTGATCATCTCAAATTGAGTGGTCAAATTTTGAATTTTAGACTCTTTAACCGCGTTAGTGCCTTCATGGGTGAGTTGCAAAACATACCAATCTTCTATCCACATGGTGCACAATATAATACATTGGAACGTGTCAGATGAGACGTGTCCAGAAATTGCACAAAGCCCTCGTGAATTATAAGTTCCCCATTTAAACTCTTTCTTAGTCCAGTCTGACACATATTTTAAATTCGCGAAATTATTTGCGGTGACAGTTGGAGGAGCCCAACCTTCCACAAATTAACCAAAATGTCTCAACGATTACTTTTAAATAGGATTTCATGCGGGCTTCCCAGTAAGCATAATTAGACCCGTCGAAAATTGGAAACCGATTATATAAGTTTTCACTTGGAAACATTGCGAAAATTTTTAAAAGATGATTTTTGAAAAAAATCAATATCACACAATTTATGCGAAAAATAGGAATACGCGATAAATTATCGCAACCTTCTCTGAGACGAATTTTTGAAACCTTATGTGCGATAAAGATTCAAATTGAAACGCAAGTTCCATTCAAAAACATATTTAATTAGTGTCAATTTAATTCATCCCACAAAATCAACTAGCTACGTGTGTGCATGTGTCAAACATACATTAATAAAATATGCGACATAAAGTTTAGGAAAAATCCCCTCAGGGATAAACCTTTTATTCCACTATAATTTGTAAATCTCAACTTACATGGATTACAATGAAATATAATTATTTTTTACACACAGTTACCAGCAGGCGTCAGTCGGCGTTGTCATCAATGAATTACGCGCAATAATTCACAAGAACTGCAGTCCAAATCTCTGTAAAGATCTGCACATTACGAAGCTCAATGACACGCAGCCATATGATGTTTTAAATCTTCTCCACAAAAGTATGAACGCCAACACAATGTGTTTTCAAAGTCCAAAACAATTCACATGAATAATTGGGACTTTTGTGAATTGAAAGCGAAAGAGATTAAACTCTAAAAGAATAAGCCAAAAGGTTCTGCTAATTTTGCACTATTTTCAGAATGTAAAAACGTACAGACTTCTTATGAAAAACGGAGTTGAAGAGACCTTTTTATAAAAAAACTTATGGCGGTGGGTCGTTCGAGCGAGATACATTGTAGTTCGAGCGAGACATGATGTCGTTCGAACGAGATAATTAAAATAATATTTTTTTCATGATTATCCTTTAACTAAATACACCACCTCAAACACTCCGTAAAATAAATTTTTGACAAAAATATTTAAAGCTCCGCTCCAACACTTTGAAAATATTTTGTGAAAAATATCCAATATCCTAAGTGAATTATTAAGAAATTAAAAACACAACTTTACCAAATTCATTTCGTGGAGGCTTGATTGTGGACGAAACTTGATATTCGAACCCGTCTTTTTGCGTATTTGATCTTAAACATATTTCATGGTTGTAGCGGTCTATGACATACTAAATTATGATGGACTATGTCCTTAGATTTCCCAAAACCATTAAGATAAAGGATAAAGGGATTGGACTTAGGGCACAATCTAGAAAAGGTGAGGAAGTATCTAAGAAGAAGAATAAAGAGAGAGTTTGTGAGTCTGAGTCTGAGGGAGAGTTTAATTTTGATGATGTGGCAATGTTTCTAAATTTTTTAAAAAGTTTCTAAAATTTTCCAAAGAAAATTTGTCCAATAATAAGATGTTAGAGAAAAATAAAAAGAAAAAAGAGGCCAAAGAGAGAGGTGAGAAAGAGGAAGATGCCAGATGTTTTTAATGCGAGGAAAAAGGGCAAAAAGCATTTGAATGTCCCACTATGCTAAAGAGAAAGGGCACTAAAATTTCTATGCCAGCCACTTTTAACGATAGTGACAATGAGGTGAATGATTTCGGGGATGAATCATCACATGGTATGTGTGTTGCATTTATGGATAGTCACGTGAGCACATATATTTTGTCCCATGATGATGAGAACAATTGCATACCTGAGAACCCCGATAATGATTTGAGTGTTTCTTGTTAGTTTGAGAGTGAGATTGAAAGTGAGGGTGAAAGTGATCTCCAAAAAGCATTTAGAGATTTATACCGAGACCTTAAAGATGGAGATGTTAAAATAAGGCGTCAAGTCTTAAGCTGTTAGATTTGGAGATAAAGATAGAAGTTTTGAGGGGATGTGAGGCATCGGAGAGTCAACTCGAGAAGGTGAAGATTTCTTTAATTGAGAAATTGATCATTTTAGGCCGGGAAAAGAGTGAATTTGAATCCCGTGTGTCCTTACTCGAGAGAGATCTCGAACATGCCCGGGAGGTCAAGGTTACTGTAGAGGACACATCTAATAAGGTTGGAAATATGCCCCTCAGTCCCGCTTCGAATAATGTTGAGAGATTAGGAATAGGTTATGACGGTGCGTTTAATTTTCATGTTGCACCTGACACTATTCCTGAGTTTGTGATGGATCCATATGGCTCTCGACCTAACCCACCTAGGCATATTTTTCTTCGTAGGAGATCATGTCCTAATCATTTTGAGAGAGGTGTTCCTATACTCTTTTATGCTTGTTCCCAATGCGAGAAGAGAGGACACCTTATGGAATTTTGATTTAATTTGGGTTATGTGTCTCATAGATTTTTATGCCGTTATGCTACTACACTTGTTCCCACACGTACACCCACACATGCCACTTCACATGCTCCTGCGCACCACATGAAAGATTTTGATCATTTTAGAGAACAAGTTGAGTATTTAGTAAAAAATTCATAGGATTTCACAACCCATGGAAAACACCTCTATAGTTAATGGTTGAGGTTTAGATTTCTTTTCTAGCATAGGATGTTTTTCATGATGATATTTTATGTCTATTGCTAGTGTGTAACACTTTTGTATTTTTTTTTATTTTGATATTTTTTCGAAAACCCCAAAAAGATTTTTGTTTTTGAAAAATAAAAAAAGATTTTCTATTTTTTTGAGAAAGCCAAAAACAATTCATTTTTATAAATTTTGGAAAAAGTCAGAAAGATTTTTTTATTTAGTTTTTGCACCATTTATGGATGGACATTTAAGATGACCAAGCCACAACATCATTCCATATCCATGTGAATATTTGAGACGATACATCATTTCATCCATGTGATTTATAATTTTTGGAGTCATTAAGATGAGATTTGAGATTATTGTCTACAAGTTTGACTCGTGATTTCTTTTAACTAACACTTGCACGAATTTATTTTATTATTGTTCTTGTATATCACATGTAAGTCGAAGTGTTCACATCTCAATCCTGTCTTTAAAATGAACCAAATGCGATAAAACTTTACAATGAAAGTAGTGCATGTGATAATCGTTTCCAGTGAGGAATTTGTTTATTATGAAAAAATTATGAGTGAATACGGAAAAGGTCTTTGAAAAGGGAAAATTACATTTGCGTGAAAGCCACCACTTGAAAAGGGCCAATAAAGTGTGGCATTGTAAAAAGTAGCTAAGGACAAAATATTTTCATTTGATATGATCATTCAAAAGAAAAGAATTAAATATAAAAATATGATCATTATTATATATGAGGGATTTTGGTTGGAAATATATCAACCAGTTTGCATGTCTCGACAAAGTCTTGAAAAACCTTACATAGTTTTAGACATTATTGGTGTGGAAATCATTTTAGACTTTGATTTGTTAATTAGATTGAGTTGATGTCATTTGAATCCAACATTTTTTTACACCTAAGGACGATTTTGGGTTCATTCGTTAGGAGTATACATATTCATCGTGCACATTTCTTATGAATGTTTGAGTTGATTTTCCTATCGAATATGTTCACACCCATTCATTTTGTTTCCACAATCTGGTTATTTTAGTGTAAATTCATGGTGTATGTTGTTTTTGTAAATTATATTTGCTTGTAACATTTTAAAAAACCAAAAAGATATTGTGAAAGCCTTTTGAGTTTTAAATTGGAAATTTACGAATTAAATAATTAATTGATATAACGCATTCTCCAAATTTCCAATTTAAAAATTATTTAATTAGATTCAATCTTTAATCCAAATTTTATTAAACCCTAATAATGTATCTATGTGGATAAATCAAACATTCAAACACAAATCAAGCGACAAACAAGATTCAGGAAAAAAAAATCGGGTAAAATATTTTATTTCACTATCTAACCTAAATCGCAACTTACAGTTAAATAGCAAAATCTACAATGAATCTCCCACAGAAAATTAACATAGATCGCAGCCTAGCACCAACAGTTAATACCCTTGTGTATCCTCAATGACTGTAGTCGACAGGAAATATCCCCTAAAGAACTATCGATCCAGAAGTAGAGAAATCCTTCTCTATAAGAAAAACTTCGACATGAAGGGATTTGGTTTCCAAATGATACCCAAACGTATACGGGATCATTTGTGTGAATAAAAAATAAGGTTTTATGCCCTAAAAGTGAAGATGAAAATTCTGCATATTCACAGTTTTCGTTTGGCAAAAGTCTTAATGAAAAAGTCCTCCAAAACATGTATTTATAGCAAAACAAAAAATTTGAGGCGGGGGAGATCGTTCGAACAACTTATCAATGTCGTTTGAATGACATTGTATGTCGTTAGTAACAACCTAAGAAACGACCTATAAAACAACAAAATAGTATGTGGTTGTTTGAAACTATAAAGGAATGACCTTCGCGTGACCTATCAAACGATAAGAGATGTTGTTAGTACGGGATGTTTGAACGACATTGCCTTGTCGTTTGAACGATGGGAGTGAAAAATTAATATTTTAAAAAACTCGCCTACAGGTCTTCCAAAAAATATTTTTACTTAGAAAAATGTCTCATTTTGATAAAAAGAAATTTCAAAAAATATCCCAATACGATCGTAAACCAAATTCGAAACTTAAACACAATTCTTGCCAAAATCAATCTCGTAGATGTCCATTGTTAAAGAAACTTAGTATTTGAACCCGTCGTATGGAACAAATGATTGTGAGCTTCCTTCGACGATTGTAGCGGTATATGACATACTAAATGTAAAATCAGGACTATGGAAATTATGTCCATACATTTTCCTATTTTCGATGCAATTGTAAATAATCCCTCCTTTAACGAGGTCCCCAGTGACATTTTTCTTCCAAATGTTATACATGAAGTAAACGAAGATTTTAAGTATCTTGTCGTGGCTTATATTAGTTACATTAATTATAATAAAATAACTGATGAATATGATCTAATAAATGAAAAATTCATAAATGATTTCAATAAGAAAAAATCAAACAACATAACTACATCTTAATCAATGATGATGAGACTATTGTTATTAATCTCAGTTCAAGTAGCACTTCACACGAGATTAGGATAGGGTCAATCCTCGATGAGAATGAACGATCATAATTCGAAGATCATTTTAAAGTGTTTATGGACATCTTCGCATGGTCTTACAGTGATATGCCTATCATCGACCTAAAAATAATACAACACGTCCAGTATGCAAACCTGTCAAAAGGAAGATAAGAAAACTCTAGTTTAATTGGCCCCTTAAAGTGAAACGGGAAGTGGTCAAGAAATTAAATGTAGATTTCATCTGTGTAGTCGAGTATCCAAATTGGCTTGCCAATATTGTTCCTGTGCCAAAAATTGGTAGGAAATATCAATATGTGCGTCAACTATCAGGATTTGAACAAAGTTTCTCCGAAGGTTGATTACCGTTTATCTAATATTGACATGGTCATCAACAAGAAACTAGTCATGCCCTCAAGTCATTCGTCGATGGTTCTATAAGGCATAATTAGAACAAAATGCATCCCGACCACCAAGGGAAGACTTCTTTTACCAACCCACCGGGTACTTTCTTCTATTCCTTTTTGCCTTTTGATTTTAAAAATTCTAGGGTTATATATCAAAGAGCATCCGTAACCATATTTCATAATATTATCCACAAAGCTACCGAGGTTTATGTTGACAGTATGATCATTAAGTCCAAAACTCGATAAGGTTTATTTCCTTGTCTTGAGGACAAGTAGAACTGCATTTTTAGTGTCATATAGGGTAAACTTTTATTTATGGTTTGTGAAAGGGGGATCAATGCAAACCCTCTCAAACTCAAAAAAATTCTCAAAATGTCACCTACTCAAACTAAGAAAAAGGTTTGCAGTTTCTTAGTCAAGATCCAATACATCAACCGATTCGTTATCCAACTCACTTCAATATAAAATCTCATTTTCAAGATCTTAAAAAAGATACAACCAAAGTATGGAATGAGTTGTATTAAGAAGACTTAGACAAAATCAATCAATATCTTACCCACCTGCTAGTGCTCATGCCACCACAACCTAGTCTTCCCCTTCTTTTGTACATAATTGTCACTAATACTGTAGTTGGAGCTATGCTCACCCAATATATCGAGGAATCAAAATGAGAGAGAGAGAGAGATTACTCTAGTAGACAACTAGCAGAATATGAAGTGAACTATAGAGTGTTGGAAAATGCATATGTCATCCTAATTTAGATCACTCGAAATCTCTAACATTACATGATTTCCTTCATTATCAAGCAAGTATCCCAAATGGATCCCATGAAGTAATTGTTTAAAGAGATTTCCTTATCAAGATGCATAGCTCATTAGATGTTGTTACTAGTTAAGTTTAACATCACTTGCGTCACATTTAAAGTCATTAAGGGAAGGGGCATCTTTGACTACCTATTTGATCATCCTATGGAGGAAACTTATGTGTGGATTTTCGAATTCTGAGATGATGATATTCTTTGTGCTTCTTAAGAAGAGCTTTTGTGGAAGGTGTTCTCTGACGGATGGCATTGGGATACTCAAAATCGTACCTAAAAATTATCACACTCCTATTGACATCAAGTTAGATTTCCCTTACACCAACAACATGATAAAATATGAGGAATGCACTATGGGCCTTAGACTTTCCATTGAGAAAAGAATCCATTACGATGATGTCTACAGGGACTCTGCCATCATCATAATACAAGCCCTCCGAAAGTGGAAAGTCAAAGATGAGAAAATTGCACCCTTTATAATCACCTTGAAGAGCTAGATTCCCAGTTCAAAGATGTCACATTTCACTATCTCTCCCTTTAGATTAATTACTTAACCAATGCACTAGAAATTATGGCCTTCATGGTCAATATGGTAAAGGAAATACCAATTGATCACTTGTAAATTCTGAAGAAATCCATGTTAACTCACTGTTCCCATGTCGAGCTTGCTATAGAAGAAGATTAAGAAAAAGTTGGGTTATGGTATTATGATATTTAGTGACTCCTCATGTATGGTCAATAGCCTCAAGGGGATGAAAAGAAAGACCACAAGATCCTTCACAAACTCATAATTCAATAGATCATCTGTGATAAGATATCATTCAAAAGAAATTTCGACAATACCCATGTGCAAGGCATAGGATGGGCTGACATCGAAGAGATAATGCAGAAAATCCACGGTGGAAAATGTCTAACCAATATGAAGACCATATTCTTTCCAATAATAATGTTCGACGAGGATATTATCGGGCTACTATAGTCCAAGATTTCATTTCCTATGTCAAAAGATGATTTAAATTCAAATAATCTTCCAATATCTAAAACTTACCTCCATGAAAGTTGTACAACATGACTTATCCTTATACCTTCTCAACTTGGGGAATTAACACCATTGGGAAAGCTAGTTCCAAGGCATCTAATGGGAACGAATTTATCCTAGTTCCATCAATTATTTCACCAAATGGGTTGAAGAGGAATCATAAAAAGTGCTGAATGCGAAGAAAGTGTCCAAATTCATCAGTCATAATAGTATCTATCTCGACGAGGTCCCTTATGACCTGGTTTTAAACAAGGGCCTCCATTTTGAAGCAAAATTCACAAAATTGTTTTAATAATATGGGATCTAAAAACAAAAATCTTTTCCTTATAGATCTCAAACAAATGGGTTATTGAAGATGCTAATAAAAATATCAAATCCATAATAAATAAGATGATCGAAAGTAGTACATATTGGGATGAATGGATCCCTTACACCCTTTGGGGCTGCCCCACATCCATTAGAACACCAAGTGGGGATACCCCTACTCTGCAGTCTACGGAATCAAAGTAAAATCAGAAATAAAATCTCTACGGGTCATGCTTAAAAGTCAAGTTGGAGAAATTGATTGGAAGCAAAGCCATTATGATTAGCTCACTCTTAGATAAAAAAAGACTGAAAAACCTATACCACAAATAAGGATACCACCGTCTCCTTATAATCATTCACTAAAAAGGTCAAAGATCTCGGTTTGTGAGAAGGTAAATTCACCCTTAAACAAATTATGGAACCAATATGGGACCTAGAAGGAAAATTTAAACCCAATTAGAGTGTGTCATAACTTGTGAAGAATATTTTGTCAGGTGGCCATGTTTTGTTAAAAGATCTCGATGGAAAAGAGGTGGCACACCCTATCAATTTGAATAGACTCAAGAAATTCTACCCTTAATCCGACTCTCGTTGTGCTATAAAATTATCACCTATATTATATTCTAAAATGGTATTTCTATCTTCTATTCTCCTATCACAAGAACAACGTAGGACCTGATCCCATAAAATATCATTCAAAACATTAAAAACACCCGTATCCCCAAAGAGGTATGTAGGAAACCAATAAATTGACTTTAGGTGTAGTCCTTTTTCCTTTAAAAAAATTCTATTCTTTTCTAGCATTAAGAGATACTAGTATTTTTCATCATTTCAACTGGACAAGAGGATTATGTATGCCTTAGAAACCAGTATAAATAGTTAATATACATGAAATTGTTCTAAAGGAAAAATAAGATATGCCAAAATAACCCTTTTATTTCAACACCTTTTTTTCAAACATAATGGTTACATGAAGCATCATTAATAAGGATTTCTATACACTGAAGATCCATACATATCATACAAAAACCTACACTTACCAAACACATGACCTGGCCTACATACAAATAATTACTTAAACCCTCCCTAAACCTAAACCAACCTACCTAAATCAGTATCAAACCATTCTCTCAAAAGCTTCACAAGAAACTTTACCTAATTACTAGAAATCCCACCTTGTCATCATCATTGTCATATTCGTTGTTATCTTTTAGAGGTCCCTAGTAATCTCCATTCTAAGTGTGTAACCTTATGTGATCAATAAAGAGGTATACTTTGAAATGTTTCGATGGCATCGCATCACTATCTTCCACAACTTACGCCATAATAAGACACCCCAGCCTAATCTCCCCAGTAAAAACATTCAAAACTAAATCCTACCATAACCACCTCCGGTAATACCTTGAAACCACCAAGGCTTCCCCCACACACTATAAGAACTTGCAATAATAGCAACAATGTCTTTCCGTACAAGCTATTTTTGTCGCCAAAGATATCCTTTTGGTGACAAAATCTTACTTATGTTGCTGAAAGATGATACTATATTGTACTTTTGGAAACATAAAATAAAACCTAATACCAAATGTTAAAACTTTTAAGGAGGAAGGAAAAAAATAAGAGGAATAATATTTAGCTTTTATCAACAAAATTACATGTTGCCAAACATTATCTAACTTGTGGCAACATAAGAGTGTGTTGAGAAAAATACATGACTTGTGGAAACAAAGTAAATTGTGATGCCAAAAGTATTTTTTTTAATTGTGTAATTTTTTTGGTTGAAGAAAACACAACTAAAAGCAAAACGAAACACGTTCAACCCAATAAAACACCATTTTTTTCCAAACTGCCACCTCCTCCTTCTCATCCAAACTTCTGCCCTTTTGTCCTCGATACCTGTCGCCCTCTTCTCCTCCTTCTTCTTAGCAGTTCCCAAGGAGTTCGAAGTTTCGATTTTTCAAACTAGTTTTTCTGAAGCTTTGATTTTGCAGATTCATTTGTTTAAGGCTTCAATTTTTCCTCTTTGGTAGACTAGTTTGTTTAAATCTTTGATTTTGTCGGTATATTATTTTGTATGCTTAAATGTTAGCGTATCTTCAAGGACAATGTCTTATTGACTTTCAAAAAAATTAAGGGGATCCTGCCCATTCAAAATAAGCTTCTTGAACTTTTTAACGAAGGAATAATGAGAAAATTTCAATCTGGGGGGGGGGGGGGGGTCCAATAATGCGCTTTTGGGCTCAACTTAAAATCACTACTGCCTAAATGGTGTTTGTTTATGCATCTTTTGTTATTGGGTTTTTATAATGTCAGGTCTTAGTGCAAAATTGTATATGTATTCAATATG
Source organism: Sambucus nigra (assembly GCA_949130495.1). Classification (NCBI taxonomy): domain Eukaryota; kingdom Viridiplantae; phylum Streptophyta; class Magnoliopsida; order Dipsacales; family Adoxaceae; genus Sambucus; species Sambucus nigra. The sequence goes on from OX422209.1 coordinate 540,642,537, forward strand.
GTTTGTCCAAAAATATGCAAGTAGATCTAAAAGATTATTACTTGGTGGGCATATGAGATTTTGAATTATATATAACCTTTGAGAATTTAAAATTCGAGTAATTTGATAGCTTTTAATAATAGATCGAAACATACACACACAACGCAGATATGTGGGTGAAAATGATGGTCAAGAACTCAAAATAAAAATAAGGGTATCCAAGATTTGATAAGAAATAGATATTGCATCCCCAAGGAATGAGGCTTAGATTTTAAGATTCTGCACCGTAGAGGCGCCACCCTCCTCTTCTCCTCATATTATATGATGTTAATATAATAAATCATTCTGATCAAAATAGTACCACAGTATATTCAATTATTTGGATTGTTTCTATTTTCTTAGATTATAATGTTTATAAATTAAATTGAATTACCTGATAAGAAAGAAACTAACTATTATTATTATTATTGTTTGGGGTTGTTATTTAGGTGTTAAAATTAAGAAGGTGATGTTAATATTGTTTGGGTACTGTGAATAATTATTGAAATTAATTAATCTTGTTAATATTGATTGAGAGTTGTTAATATTATCCGGCTGGTTGTCTTAAGATATTAATGTTTTTGTTATTAATTTTTGTGATAACACTAATATTGATAGTTTTATTTGCGCATAGTTTTTTGTTATTAGTTTTTCTACAATGAAAAACTAGTTTAAGGTTTTATTTAATACTCATTCCCAAAATTATTACCCACTTTAATCAAGATGTTCATGTTTAAGTTTTATTATTAGTTTATTATAATGCTTAGAAGTGGTAATAGTCACAATGGGTTATGCATACTACGTGAAAACTGTGAATTTTATAAAATGTCCGACTAATGAGTTTGAAATTCAAATAATGATTGATAGTTTTAGGTTGTATGTATGTACTTCAGGATTGTTTTAGAGAATTTGAGAAAAAATATTCAACTATTGAAGGAAAATAGTGGTAATAAGTAGTTTTTAATTGGTAATAAAATCTGGTGAGCAATATAAATTTTGAAACATCAATTATAAGTAAGGTAAAATTATACATAGTTATATACCTATTAAGTTACACATAGTGAGCATAGATACTAGACTTTTATTTCTTACGCATACGCATTCAATAACCCCTAGATCCGTTCAAGAGTTATTACCCCTGTAATGAGATATCTTGAATTGTCCCGTTTGAACAGTTTAGGATATCATAGTTTCTATATAATAGTGTACTTAATAGCTTACACTTGTTACTTTGGGGAAAGTTCTTCTATTGTCTCTTAGTGCTCTCTGGGTACATGCTAGATCAATACGATGTTGAGTGTTATTTAAATTGATAAATTGAAATAACACGAACACTTGCGAATCTATTCATGTATATAAAGAATTATAGGGACATGTTGTTGATTTTTCCTCAGATTAGAACAATGTGGTTGAGATGTTTAGTGTATTACAGAAATATGTGATCTTGAATGGGATAGGACCACTCACCCTTTTAGAGGAGATGGAGGAGATATGATTCATATTTCATTAGGCGTTAACAATGAAATTAGATTATATTGTTTTTATACAAGATACACAAGGAAAGAAATTGTAACTTCTAAGTAAAAGTTAATCCATCATTAATTATTCATATAGCCTCTCAATAAGTGAATATGGAGAGGGTCGATAAGAGTTCAAATTATATTTCTCTACATGAAATACACATGGAAAAAATGTAACTTTTAAGTAAATTTTAATCCATATTTTGTTGTTTATGTAATATTTCCATAAATAGATATGGAAGAGGTCAATAAGAGTTAGATGACACTTAGGTACAGAGTAGGTGAGCTCTACCATAAGGGAGCGAAATATTTTATTGATAGAGAAATGGCCAAATGAGCAAAAATGGTACAATCCAATGCCTGTGTAATAATTGTTGTAGTCGTTATTAGCACACTGATTATGTTGTGATGTGTCATTTAGTACTATATAGCATAATGGAAAGTTATAAGAACTGGTTGCATCATGGGGAATCTATATCGCAACATCAAATTGATGAATTTGATGATGACAAAGATGCTAAAATTAGTGACAATATAGACGAGGATGATGATTTCCCTTAATTGGTAGGAGACTATTGTCGGGGGACTTATATGGGGCGTGATCTAGGGGATTTTTGGACAAACGAAGCGTATGATAACACCAAAATGCGTGATGGGAAAAATATCAAAAACTACAAAAGGCTGCCCAATGTGAGGTGTACTCGGGTTATAAAACATATACGCTATTATAATTTGTGATTAGAATATTTCATTTGAAGGTTGTGTGTAAATGGATCAATAAGTCAATTGACATACTGATGGAGGTATTAATGGATCACCTGCCTATAGGGAATTTGGTTCTAAAATTAATTAATGAAGCTAAAATTCCCTTACATAAATAGGGTTTAGGCTATGAGACAATCCATGCATGCCAACATGATTATGCTCTATTTTAGAAAGAGAATGCTTCCCTTAATAATTGTTCGATATGTGAGGAGTCTAGACACAATCCCAATTGTGGAAATGGTAAGAAGGTCCCTCAAAAGGTACTATGATACTTTCCATTGATACCTAGGTTGCAAAGATTATTTATGTCAAGAAAAACGACAAACAGCATGAAATGGCACTGTGATAAGTGTGTGGATGATGGGATACTGAGGCATCAAATTGATAGTGAGGAGTGGAAGGACTTTGATTGATGTTATCCTGAGTTTACATGGGATCCCCAAAATGTGAGTCTAGGACTAGCCACCGAAGAATTCAACCGTTTTGGGAACATGATCACCTCTTATAGTATGTGGCCTATGGTACTGATGGCATTTAACATGGAACCTTGGAACTGCATGAAGGATCCTTTTTCATGACTTTACTTATCCTCAAGGCTCATGTCCCAGGAAATGAAATTAATGTTTACATGCGATCGTTGGTTGAAGAGTTGACCGAGTTTTGGGAAAATGGTGTACTTATGATGCGTCTAGTCAACAACTTTTCGGATGCATAAAACTGTAATGTAAATGATAAATAACTTTCCTGCCTGTGGTAACTTATTTGGGTGGAGTACTAAAGGTTATCTTTCTTATCCCCGATACATTATCTCAATGCCTGCGAAGTAATATTAGCTACTTGGGCCATCAACGTTACCTGCTTGAGGATTATACGTGGCGAAGGAGTTAGGCGCTTAACCATGTGTTTGAGAATAAAATTTGATCCTTGGAGTTACCACTAGAAAAAAATACTAAATAAAATGGATTACTTATCAAAATTCAAGTTTAGAAAGCATCTGAGCAACAAGAAAAGGACTCGTGACCCAATAAAATTGAATTGGTGAAAGAAAATCATCTTATACGATCTCCCGTATTGGAAAAAACTAAAGGTTTGTCACAATCTTGATGTGATACACATTGAGAAAAATATACGTGACAATTTTCTTGTAACTATATTGAACATGGATGGGAAGAACAAGGACACAAAAAATCACGCCTCGATCAAGAAGACAAGGGCATAAGGGAGGAATTGCACTTACAAAAGCGTCCTGGTAGGTCTTTTATCAAGCCTCGCGCAATATATACATTGACCCCAAAGGAGATGGAGTGTTTCTATGATTTTTTGAAATCAGTTAAGTATCTAGAATAAATGTTGTAGATTTTAAATATTCATAGTATTGAATCTTTTTGTTTGATTTTCTATTTTATTAATAAATCAAATCTCTCTAATTAGGGAACACAAAAGTCTAATTCGAATTCCAAATGGGTGTGACATAACTCAAATTCAATACCAAAAATTCTCGAAGTGATTTAAAGAATGGGTAATATATATAAAGAAAGTTACTCTGCATCACTTTAACATTAATCTAATATAACTTTCATATGTTGTTTATGTAGATGAATCTTTTATGAGCACAAGGGTTGCCTAAAGCAACCGATGAGCTCTAGTCATTAGAAATGGACCTAACGTTATAGTGAATATGTATTCGGGTTGCATTTGTAATGGAGTTCGATTCTATTCTAGGGACTGAGATATACATCATAGGAGTCAGAACAACAAGTTGGTCCGTAATGGGGAACACGAGGGATGTGAGATAGACTTTTACAGTTACTTGTGCAAAACTTATGAGATGACATATATTTATGGGCATGAAGTCATTTTGTTCCAATACAAATAGTTCAACACCGGTAGTAAGAAGAAAGTACGAACGGATGCACATTTCATGATACTGACGTCAAGAGTTGGTGGTACAAAGATGATCCATTTGTTTTGCCTAGTCATGTACAATAAGTTTTGTATGTCAATGATATAAAGTTAGGTTCATAATGGAAAATTTTACAACGAGTCCAACATTGGGGAACTTAGGATGTACTAGAGTTTGATGGAAATGATACTGGGGAAACAGAATTACGTGAATCAAGTGACGTTTTCCTATAAGTCAAAACAACGGTGTTATCCCAGTTGTCGTTAAATAAACTATTATTCAATTTCATAGGAATGATACAATTCTTGAGGTTATCCCTAGTGATAGGGTTCTGCAACCTATGGGGGATAACATTATTGATGACGTCGTTGATGATGAAACAATGTTAGAGAATGGAGATAACAAAGAAGATGGGGAGAAAATGGATTTCGATTATGATATTGATACCAATATGTAATGCCAAATTTTGTGTTTCTATTTTATTTTTTATGTGGAAAAACTCTATTAATCAAGTTATATATTTTATCTATTGTAATTCGTAATACGTGAGATGCTTCAAAATTTGCTAAAGTAATCAATAATCGTGGTATTGTAGACCTCGGGTTCATACGTAGTAGATTCACTTGGTGTAATCATATAGATGATGAAACTCTTATATACTAATTGTTACTAACTGTTATCTACTAACTATTTTTTAAGAGGAAAACTATTACTAACGTGTCCTTTATACTAACTGTATATATTAACTGTTATAGTACTATGTATTTAGTTGAAATATGTTCCTATATTGAGCTCCTTGGAATATATCATCCTTCATGTTTAATGTGATGTTCATTTTTTTGACTAGTTAAAAAATATGCCCCCAAAGAAAAAAAATATGCCTTCGACCTAGACACATGACTCGTATGGTGTTAGCATATGAGAAAGAAAAGCTAGATAACATTAAGAGAAATCAAATGCGACTGAATACTTTGGTCCCTAACGCGAATAGATTCAATAAGAATCAAAATTTTAATGTAAATGTGCAAGATGATGATGTGTACGTGGGATATTTGTTCATGTAGTGGTGATAATGTCAGTGACCATAATAATGATTGTTATAATCTGGGAATAGAGAAGGTAATGCATGTAGAGTATTGCAATTGAAATTAAGTTTATGTTCATTACCATAATTTTTCTTGAAAAGCAGATATACATATTATATGCCTTTTATGCATAACTAACTATATTTTGTATTGGTGGGTCTTGAACATGGTGCCTGTACAACGATTATTTCATCGTTCTCCCACCCCCACAGCGAGATAAACGTCATTCGAGGATCCATTTAACACCCAACTCAATATGTCACAAGTACCCTCAATGAGCAACAATGCAGGTAACTACTTATAAAAAATGGTTCTGATTCGCCTAATTTTGACGTGTTTATATTCGTTCATTTGTCAAAAATAACTTTTTATTTCAGTTTTGTCATGGAACTCTCTTATATATACATAAGTAGCATCATATTTATAGATAACCATATATATATAATCGTGCATCTTTATTTATTAAAACAGGAAAGTCGAGTCATTCCTCGACGCATCTCCGGTAAAGAGCATTAAATAATAATGTTGTCGAAGATATACAAGCCATTGTTGCTAATGTTTCCATGATACGTAAGTAATTTTGATCATTTTTTCAGATCAATAATAGAAATTCATATTCATTCAAAGTTTTGAGAATGAGACATCAACTAAACATGGAATAAAAGTGCTGGAATTATTCATTTAAAATAACATATAGTCCTACATTTATTATTTACCAAGGCTGCTAGAGTAAAAGTAAACTAGCATGTATCCCACATGATGCACGAGCGCAAATGTGTAGTACGAATTTTTTTAAAAGTAATAAATTTGATTATACATGACTAAAGAAATTACTTAATTATATTGAAATGATAAATGAAGTCATAGAGTAATTGTATAAAAAAAAGAAACTGAAATTTATTATATTCAATGTATTGTATTAAATTAAACCATAAACAAAATGATTGGCCAAATGTGAAAATATCTTCAGCATTTGAAATGTCACTTTGCTCCCTCAATAGTTGATCTTTATTCCTTTGTTCTTGCAAAATAACGACATTTAATGTTTAAATGTAGAGACATTTTTTAAGAATAATCCAATGTTATAATGTTAATTTGTGTAAGTAACAAAATGTATTGAATGTTACCTTTCTTTTACAATGTTGATTTTTGTAAGTAACATAATATATTGAAATGTTACCTTGCTAATTTGAGTCAATTGGACGTCATTATGTTGGGCAGGAGATTCCTATAGGCAATCTGCACGCCATTGTTCTACTTAAGGGTCAGATTGTAGAGCGTATGTCCCAATTAGACCCCCATTCATTCTAGACGGATCAAAGGTATTGAATTATGGTTGTATTTATTCTTTCTACGAAAGAGCCGAAATATAAACTTGCAACCCTTCTTCGAAGCCGTCCTACTTTCCTTTTTTCTCCGATTTCCTCATATTAATTTAGCTTACAACCAGCCTTTTCAGTTCAATGAAGTTAATCCCTCATCTGAGGCCCTAAACTAACCACTCTATCCATGAATTTATGAATCAAATCATGCCTTTTTTTCTTAGGTAAGTAAGTTTCTTACTCTTTGCTCATGCGAGGTGGGAAAGTCTCCCTCCTCTGTAGTTTGCATTTCTGAAGGTTGGGTGCTTAATTCTTGTGAAACATGCCTAAGTAACGATCCTTGTCTAAATTTGTTAGTACCAGCCTTGTTATCATGATTTGAGCTCGTAATATACTACACTACGAAATGGATGTAAAAAATTTGATAGTTAAAACAACTTGAATGTATTACGCTGAAACGAAATGCAATAGTCAATTTGATTGAAGACAATATAATGATTTGGGGGTAATTTAATATTGAAGTGTAGAATAACAAATCGCTAGTATCAATCTTTTTACATAAATGAATAAAAAAATCAATTACCTAGTAGAGATCATCAATTATATGAACTTTTAATATTGAACCATAGGTAATTGCCTGGAAAGATAAATTAGCGTAGATCATTTGCATATATCAATTTAGCAGCATACAATGAGAGAACAATTTCAAATATATGGATTTCTTGCATTCCATGCTTGAACGAATGAATTCGGTGCAATATATGTTGGTAACTTATTTCCATGTTATGCATTTATTTGGATTTCCTTGGATAAAACTACTCACGAAATCAGTCATTATACCACTAGTCAGGCCTAATTAATTATATGAAGGTATGAAGTCACAAGTATTTCATAAAAATTATGGCATATATGACATGAAGTTGCATGTATATAATCCAGATTAGAAAAGGGGGAAATGCAGGGCATCAGTATCGTTCGTATATAATTTCGTTTAGACATTACATTGTTGTTAAGTTGTCATCATTCTCGTAATTTCTGTTAACGTACAATGTAATACGTAATATAGGTGTTGTTAATAATAATTCATACATAATTTACTTCCATGTTAATGCTCACCAAAGCATATCGATAAAAAAACAAATTAAAAATGACTCAAATGACTGCACATGGAAAAGAATTGATGTAAGAATATATAAGATATAAAACATGAATAATTACTATTATAAAAGGTTACGAAAATTCTTAGCTTGAGTAGTTACTGATGTAAAAGTATCGTATGTACTTACATCAATTTTTCAACAGGTATTTAAGAGTTTTGTAGTACAAATGTTTAATAATCTCATCAATTAAATATATTGTATCACCTCCTTAAAGAGGTCCTTGATTTTGAGTAGTTATTGTTATAAAAGTTTTTAAATTCTTAATGGAGCATACTATTTTGTTTTTAATTTCTAAAAGGTTATTACAAATGACCATATTCAATAGGAACGTTGATAACTACAAAATTATGAAAAACTTTAATTATTATTGAATATGACAAGTATTTAATATAGTTACTGTTATAATTGTATAGATTTGTAAGAATATGAGGTCATTAATTACATTTATAGGAAGCATACTCTTTCGATTTTAATCTTTAGAATGCATACTATTACAATTTGAACTTTTAACTGGTATTTTAAACTGCTATCACAGAACTAAATAGGTTCATATGACTAATAATGTTATAATAAGTGTACTTACATCAACTCTTAAACATGTATTTACACTACACCAAAATGGGAGATTTGTGAGTCCTTTTAGAAGTCACAAATGATCTGTATAACTACTATTTATCGTCATAATTTAGGGGGTGACAAAAGAAAAATTGTAACTCCTAACAATAGTCATAAATTTTTATAACCCCTATGGGGGTTATAACTGGTGACCCCAATTTGTAAGTGCTATTTGTAACTGCTGTCAGCAGTTTTGAATATGATATTTGTAATTGCTGTTAGCAGTTTCGAATCTCATATTTATAACTGTTGATAGCAGTTACGAGTCTAATATTTGTAGCTGTTGTTAACAGTTACAAAATTAACAGTAGTGATAAATTTGTGACTGCTATTAGCAGTTACAAAAGTCGATTTTGTTAAATGTGGTAGGAGTTGTTACAAATATCTTTATATTTTCACAAAATGATGAAATAATGAGAGTAAAATAAATATCATGATAACAAGTCTAAAATTTTTGAAAACATTTCAATTATATTTTTGATAGTCCAAATATCCTGTCCACATAAAATTTGTTTAAACTTACTTTAACATCAAACAACCCCTTCTTGGGCGCCAAGTACAAAATGAACATAGGATAACAAATAAACTTGAAAAAATAACGACACAACACTTCAATGACACGAAATGTCATGAACATGTAACAAATCATTCTAAACCTAGACCATGAGTCACCACGCCGTGGAAACGCTTCGTATTGTCCAGGTATATCAGTCGTGGGGGGAGGGGGGGATTGATGCGGTGACATCCTCCCTCATGTACTCGGAGTATGCCTGTTGAGAAAGTTCAATGGACTCAAATTTTTTTAATACGACGCCTCAGAATCCATTGACTTGTGCTTATGTTGCTTGCTACGAAGTGTGAACACCTGGATTTAGGCCTTTGAATACTACGTATGTCGGGTATGCCATGTGTATGCCTGGAAACAATAAAGAAGGTTGGGCACAATGTTATTTTCATAATACATGTAAGGAGAAAATTAAAATGGTAATGAGAGACTTAGTACAACAAAACAGTCATGAATACAAAAATCCCTAATTCATGGCATTCAGTACAACAAAACAGTCATATAACTGTAATATAACTCATGTTATGTTATATAACTAATGTTACATAACTGTTATATAACACCACATAATAATCCACATGTCAATGATAGAGTTGCTATGAAGTAGAAATGAAATAAAAATTTACTTACTAGTAGTATAGGATCTCATACTATTACAAGAATTTTCTTTAATTTAAATATCTTTTACACTCAGAAATACTCACGTACATAAACAGGCAAACTAAACATTGAGAGAATGGATTACATCACAGTTTTAAAATGTGAATGTGTTAACAACTTAGATCCGGGTGAAATATGTATCTACATTTATGCCCACGGATATAACTGGAAAATAAGATTGCGGTAAAAGAATTATTACTGCGAGGCCTATGTGAAATCTAAACACAAGCATATGCAACCTTACTCGATTTTCATATGAAAATTATATTAGATGTTCAAATACTAGGTTAGTATAAACTAGGAGCATTCTTTCCCTTCCCAACCACAAACCAATGTCAATAACCAACTAACACAAAAAGGATAAAATATTTTCAAACCAATTAACATAAAATTATCAAATGTTCTCAAATTGATAAACAAGGAACAAAGTAAGTTAAGAAATTACACGAGTCATATTGCATCCAGTAAGTTATGTAAATCTGGATAAGTAAGTTACATAAGTCATATTAAATGTTCTCAAAGTAAGTTATATAAATCTGGATTCACATCCAGAGTCAATGCGCACTTAACATGATTTTCATAACTATCATCTTTCATACATGATCGCCATATCATTATCAGGAGTGAGAAACATTCGAGCAGTGTTATATACTAAAGTTAATACAGTTGTATTAATTGTAATACCCTTAATACATATATTCGAGCAGTTAATACATATATAAATGTAATATATTGAAGTTAAAACATATATTCGAGCAGTTAATCCATATACATAGTAGTTAATACATATATTCGAGCAGTTAATACATATATAACTGTAATATATTGAAGTTAATACATTAATACATTTAATACAACTGTAATATAGTTTTATATTGTGTTATAACAATTATAATACAGTTAACATTCGAGCAGTTAAATAAGGACAAGGAATAGGTAATTGACATAAATTCCTGTATTACAGTTAATACAACTGTAATACAACAATTTTCATGTTGGTAACACATTACGACTTCGCTCACGAACACTTCGCATCAAACAGAGGCATAAGTGATTAATCACCGGCTTACAGAAGTGCCTTATTTTCTTAATAATGGAGGTGGATTTGATAATACCGCTATTGCAGTACTGGCTATAGAATTATATAGATATGTAGTCTTCTGTCTCTTTTCTTCTATTTCAGTATTGACATAAGTGATTAATCACCAACCATTTTCTTCTATCTCTCCTTTCTACTATAATTCTATAGGTATGCAGTCTCTTAATGTTAACATAGATATTTGGTATTTCCTAATATTTGATTTCTTTCTACCAGTAGTATTCTTAATCAAGGAAATTCTTGTAATTGATGATTAATAAATTATTGTACCTATAACCAGTTATGTTGTCTTTCAAATTCCATAAATACATTAGGTTGTCTTTTTTAATAACTAGTTACTACAAGTAACTAACTCAATAACAAATGCAAATTAAAAACTATTTCGAGTCTAAATGACAACTATATTTCTCTAATCCTAAAAAAATAAATAATGATTAAAAGGGATTATAGAGAGAACCTGAGAGAGTAGATGAAGACCCTGTGGAGGCAACAAGCCTCCCTAAAACTCTCGACCCACAGCAGCGACGTTGTATAAGATAGAGAAGTGTAGAGTAAACTTAATATATATATATATATATATATATATATATATATATATATATATATATATATATATATATATATATATATAGAGAGAGAGAGAGAGAGAGAGAGAGACTCTGTGGTCAATAATGTCAATAATGCCTTTAATTGGTGTATATTATTGACATTATTGACATTATTGACCACAGAGTCTCTCTCTCTCTCTATATATATATATATATATATGTCAAAATTATAACATCTTTCGTGTGTAAACTTCAACAAGTTATAACATCAAACGAAGCCAATTTACAAAAGAAGAAAATCAAGATGAAAGTTAGAATAGAATTACAGTCACAAGCTAGTTATAGCTTGAGAAGTGGATACATTGTCTAACAGACACTAGATACATTCAAAACAGATTACTAATTGATTCAAAACTGATTACTAATATTCAAAATATATTTCAAACACTACTAATTGTTCACATTAACAATTTGTTCGAATTTCTCCAAACAAATTACTCGGGATCACTTAAGGGAAAGACAAAGCAACAGCCAAATGACCTAAGATTTCTCGACATCCTTAATAGTGTCTTCCCCATGACTTCGATGATACAACAGATGATTCTCTTCTCCTGGCTCAAGACTACTAATGTAAACCTTACGTTCAAATATCAACATTTAATGGCCATGCACCACTATTCCAATAGTAGCTGAAGTAACAACCTGTCCACTTTTAAGCTTCCTTTGACTTGAAAAATATAATAAATTGACATACATATCATGTGGAGGATCAGTTAAATCTCCAAAGTCTGGCTCAGTTGAATTTAAGAAGTTTGGCTCAGTTGACGGGGGGTAGGAGTATAATCGTGGGGACTTAGATACAGGACTGGAATGTAATCGTGAGGACTTGTATATGGGACAGGAGTATAACTACGAGGACTTGGATTTGGTATTTTGAGTCCATTCGATTCAAAATCACTTAAAATCATGGTAATGGATGATTTGAGAAATGCCATATCTTCATCATGTTTTTCTTCTCGTGTCTTTGCTCTAGCCAACTGTGATATTATCGGAGAAATGGCCTTAAGTTTACTTTTGGACACGGGCCAACACCACGAGTTTCCCCCTAGTGTCTTTTCCTCTAAAGGCAGTTAATGCATATGTATCAATATTGGTTTGGCTTGAAGAACCTTGACTACTTCTCAGCTCACTCAAAATTATTTATGAATCAATTAAAATGATCGAACGACTAAACTTTAAGGAATTTAATTATTACAACTGAGATTACGAAACTCACCATATCATCAGATACCTTTGGGTGAAACTCCCTAGTTTTTTGCCTATGATTTTCGATATACACTTCCGAATGATCAACAAGTCATTTATTTTTAAGCAGCGACAAATTAATTTGACATTAATTATTTGAGCAAGACATATAATATATGTACACATTAAAAATAAGAAATTGTGTATTCCATCTCCTCGGTTTTCTCAACATATGACATCTGACCAAGAATATGGATGCCAGTCTTTTTAGCCCTATTCAGCCGGTCTTGGTGTCTTTATTTCAATTTCGCCTCAGATGCTTTGCAAAAGATGAATTCATTCCACTCATGGGCATGGTTATGCTCTTTCTATGGTACTCGATCCTTCAGGGACTTTATCCCATTACTGTCCAATCCCTTAAATAATTCGAGCGGAGGTTACTTCTAAAAGTGTTCAATTGAATACTAATGGCTTTCATGGACCTCTCATTCTAGTCGGTCAAAAGATTGAACTCTTTCTTACGCATATGCCACAAGTTGTCTTATTTCACTTGCTCAACCGTATCCCAACTCTCATATTTTAAGCCAATATAAGATTTTAACAAAGACAAGGCTCAAGATTTGAATGTATTCTTGCCACCTATTAGCAAACCAAATAGGTTAAGGGAAACGTCCACATGAGAATCAATGGTAGAATGTTCAGCATGACTTGAACTTTCTGGACTGGATGATGGAATTGTATTCTCGGACGTTGATAAGCACCCAAAGATGTACATTTTACACCACGAATAGACGTACTTTAGTTGCTAATTCTCGACAACATGGGTCTTATTCACTTTATTGTCTATCTTATTGGTCAAACGTCTGTTTGTGGTGTCAAAAGCTATATATCGAGGCAATTGCACATTTTAGGAAGCTAATTACAAATCCCGTTACCCTACCCTACCTTAACCTACCCTAAACCTAGCCCAAACCTAGTCCAAACCCTGTGTGTTTTGTTTGTCCCTTTTTAGTATTTTTTAGATTTTTAGTTTGTGTAATTTTATTTTGAGTATTTATTTTTGATTTATTTAGTATTTTCTAGGTTTTGTTTTCTATTTTATCTTTATTAGTATAATTTTATTTTATTTTGATTTTTATTAGTTTTTTGTTTTTATTAGGATCAGAATTTTTAGGATTTCATTTTAATTTTAGATTTATTAAATTTTACATTTTTTAGGATTTTAGTTTTTAGTTTAATAGTTTTTATTTTTATTTCTTTTTAGTCTTTATTTTAAGATTTTTACTGTTTATTAATTTAATTTAATTTTTTTAGTTAGTTTTATTTTTCCAGGGGTCACAATTTAAACACACACACTCACACCTTAATAACCAATACCCTATCCCACACAACACAATCCTACACCCTCCCACACACAATAATACCCAACTTCATATTCAACCTCTCACCCCCTTTCTCTCTTCTCTCACCTAACCTCCATTAACACAAACAACAAACTTCTCTCTACTCTCTCACCCCACACAAACCTACTCTCTCTCTCCTTAAATATTCCATTAAACCCATTACCACCACCTTCCGATCAACACCCACGCAAAATCCCAACCTTACCTCCCGCCTGAACCAACTCCCGTCGGCGGAACCTGCCCCTCCGTCCTACCCGAACACCTTCGGCGGCGCTGAACCACGAGCCTCTCTCCGAATCCCTCCGGCGATCGCTGCCGACCAACAACCCCGGCGGCGCACCTCCTGCACCCATCTTATCCTGCTCGACCCACCTCATGACTCCAAACCCATTTCCACCTAAGCTCCGAACCTCAACTTGAATACCCACTGAAACCATCTCCCTTTCCCTAGACCCATTTCCCATCTCAAAGATGCACACAATTTTGTATCTGCCAAACAACCAACCAAAGCCAAAATAAAAATAAAATAAAATAAAACCTCATTAACCCCACATGCCATATAACCCTCTTATCCCCGTTTACCCAAAATGCCCCCCAACTACCAACTTTATACCATTTCCAAAAATAACCCTTAACTAAATCTGATTTATTTGATTCCAATCTCCTCAACCACATGACCTCACACTCCTCTCACCATTTCCATGCCCACTCAAACCCATTCCCAAAATACCCCTTTAGCTCCATAAGCCACTATAAAAAGAAGACCTCACTCCATAAAAAGGAGGCTTGAAAATATCATGAAATTAAGAGAATTTTAGGGAGAGAAATTATTTGTAAATAGTTTTTTTATTTTTTTATAGAGATTTGTGAGGAAAAATTTTGTATGATATTTAATTGAGTGGGTATTATTGTAAACTACTTGGATGCTCAATTAAGAGGGTTGTATACTTCAAATTGGAGGATTTGAGTCAATTAAATTCAAGAGATTGGTTTGATTATTCTTTTCTTTTCTCTTTTATATTAAATGCCTATTGATTATTTGATTATCATGCTTTATATTATGTTAGGATAAATCCCCTTTCAAGGGGTGGGAGGAAACCCTTGTTTGATGTTATTTTACTTTAATTAGCTTGAGTACTTGAAAATTCCCTTTGAATGTTAATTTTGATCCCTCACCCTCAAATTTATGCCTCGAGAGAGGGTAAATGATTTTCCAGAGAAAATCGGAATTCTAGTCATAATACTCATTTTAAATTCGAACTAGAGATAGGGGTATCTTAAGTGGGATATTAGTACTTGAATTTCAACTGTAAATTTGTTTTTTAAGATTTACATAAATTTTAATCGATCGATCCTAGCGGGTGATTAATTAAAAGGAGTGTAGATCTATTTTCTAGAGTTGTGGGGTGTTAAACTTAATTTTCTAAAAGATTACTATTAAACTTACATTTGCAACGAGAGTTGATTTGTAATTTTGATATTAATTTGGGAGAATTCAACTAATTCAATTAATTAATTAGAATAGCTAAAATTTGTGGTGTAATCCCACTCCTTGATTGTTCTCAAATTTATTTACCTCACTTTATCTCTTATTTTTGTGTTAGACTTTATTTTTCATTTTAGTCACTTTTTAGTTTGTAATTTGATCTTCCATATAGTTTAGTATTATTTCACATCCTCACCTCACCTAATTGTTTTAATATTTGAAAAAGCTAAAAAAATAGAAAAAGCAAAAGCCCAAAAAGAAAATAAAAATTAAACTACAATTGAGTTTGTCTCTAGCTTACCCCTTGATGTGGATTGATACCCTTACTTACCTCTACACTTGAGTTTGTTATATTTTGTAGGTAATTTGAGGATTTTGATTAGAGGAGCTTTTCAAGCAACGCCGAGAAATATACATGTAAAAGTTCTTTTTATCAAATGACGTCGTTGCTATTCTTGGGATCATGAAACTTGGAGCGGATTTCAACTTGTAGTTCATTTATTTTTCGTACTATATTTCTTTTTGTACCATTTTTATATTTTTAGAAGGTTTGTATTAGGATTATTCTCTTCTTGGCTTGTATTACGGTGCATAGAGACACCTTTATTTTATTTTTCATTTTAAAAATTATAATAATTGAAGACAAGCGTGATAGGGAAATCGGACAAGGTCGATAGAGGGCGTCCAAAGTCGAGGATTTAGAAGCCTCTCTACATTGGGTTGGTAGGACTCCCGGGGATGACTGAGATTGGCGTGATCTCCCCCCAGTCGACTCAAATTTTTCCAGCACCCCATGGCCTAAAATCGTGGAAGGTACAGTTCTAAACCCTCGCGCCTCTCCTATTAGCGAGTAAATTCTTTTGTGTGCTTGTGTGCTCTTGTGTGATTTTATTCTCGCATTTATTTTTCAAATGGTATGATGAATTAAATAACTAAGACCTACACCCAGTCATTCAAGAGAAAGGATTTCATCACCCGACTCACTCGCTTACCATTGTTTGCTACCCTATCCATCATTAAATTTCAAATCAATTAACTAGGTATCCCAATAGGTGAACATTTTTGAAAAGGCGATCACAAATATTTTCATGATTTTTATCGCCGCGGACTTAATTAAAATTTGACTACCCTTTCATTATATTTAAAGATAAAAATTGTCTATGTGCTAGTTAGGAATTCTCCTCAACTTGTGTGCGTCCAATTCATTTTCGGTAGTCGGTTTTAGTTGGTTCGTCCAAATCAAGAGTCCATACACTTTTCCCCACCTTTTCTTCCAAAAAATCCAAAAATATTTTCTTTTATTATTTTTATAAAAAATCCAAAAATATTTTCTTTGTTTCCTTTTTAGATAAATCCAAAAATATTTTCTTTTCTTTTGAAAAAATTTAAAAAACACCAAAAAATATCTCTCTCAACATGGCCGAAGAACGTCCCTTACGGGACTGCTTTGGTCATTTTCCATTGTCACGCGACACGTGTGAGAGTGATCCCGAGCCATCTCTTAATGAGATTTTTCATGGTTTAGGCTCTCTCACGAGTACCGTTGGTACTCTTGACCCATCTATGCATGTACCTCCTATTCCATCACCCTCGGTGTCAAGTGTCGCCGTGTCTCATCCTTTGTTGTGCACCTATTGTTATTATACCGATCACATATCCCATGGGTGCCCTTACATTACATATCCCTACGAACCAACCATGGAGCATGTGTATCCATATGAAACTGTTCCGGAACCCATCTCGGCCCATTTTCATGATATACCCAATTCCAAGTGGTGTGAGTACCCAAGTTATTCATGGAGGCCTGATCACCCTTCCACGCAATACGAATCCCAACCCGATGTTGTGGATCCTCATACGTTCCCACAGTCGTCATGGAAACCTTGTGCACCCATTGACGATTAGTTATCTCACTACGCACCCCATGAGTATCAACCAATTATCCATAACGAAAGCGATCCTTTCGTGTATGATGAACTTGGCCCCACTCCACACACTTCATATGAGTATTCTCCGTATAGTCCTATTAATAGTGAGTTGTGTCCACCTCAACCACCGCCACCACCCATCAATCCACTACCATCCACATCCGCACTCTAAAGCCTCTTGTAAAAGTTCATACTCAAGATGGAGCAAGACACTCGAATTCAAAATTAATCCCTCCAACGGCTTAAACAAAGATTAAATGAAATTGAGTGTGAGCGAGAGTCGGACATTCCCATGCATCCACCCATTGTTGCACCCGAGTGTCATGATGGTGTGTCCTCTTGTGACACATATTTTGAGTGTGACCAACCCTACCACCCCGAGAATCTCGAAGTTGAGACCATCCAATGGTTCGGGCCCCAACTAGACAATTGTGTTGACTTACCTTTTGATAGTGAGCCTGAACCAATCCCACCATATCCATATGAACCCCACTTTGAGGTTCCCATTCACCTTCCCACTCACTTTCCCATAGAATCTAACAAAATGACCGAGTCTACGGCTATTGAGACCACCATATGTGTTCCCAAGGAGCCACTTCATTTAAGTTTAGCTCCGGCTACGAGTGCTCACCATTTTCTCGAGATTGAATCTAAGATGGTTTCTAACTCTCCGGATATGTATCATATCCCACCATGCATGACTCAATTTGAGTCATATATTTATATTTATTCTTCTTTCTCGGATTTGGATGCCTCGTCTTATCCACCCACCACATTCACCGATGCTACTCTTGTGGAAATGTTTACAACTCCATCTTTAGAAACCACACTCCCTTGTGAGTATTCCTTTACTCCTACCAATGAGTGTGTGTCCCCCACGCTTGAGTTGGATCATCTTCCTCCACCATTTATCCCACCCGACCCACCCAGTATCCCTTCCACCACACCACCTGGTTTGGATCTTGACTTTACACATTTCAAGTTTCCATCTACATTTTTGGATCCTCACCTGAAACCATCCCCCACCCATGAGAGTATTTATGGTGCTACTCTCTACTTTCGTGACACCGAGCTTATTCCTCTATACCCGCCACTCTCTTGTGGTGTTGATTTTTTCTCGAGACAGCTCCTTGGTGTGTCAAGACGCGGCCATTATCATCGCCCATTCATAGAACGGTCGTGTGATTTCTCTGAGGCCCAACCCATCACTATTTCTAAACCATTTTGCCTTCCTCACCAACTAGAGCACCATGCTTATAGGGCCCTAGTTTCCCTCACCTTTTGGTTCAATAAGGCCTGTGACCGGTGCCTATTCACCCTCACCTTTACCCTAATACCCACCCGCCCTTGGTCCACCGATGCTTTTCATCGCGTGATGCATTTTTCTATACAAGTGCATGGACCACTTTATCCTGTTTCCAATAAGACTGGCGCTTCAGTCTTGTTTGGGGACGATTCTCATCACCTAATTTTTCTGCTGCCCTGTGCTTTCATAGATCCTATTTTTAGGGTGAGATTCCATCGGTCTGGCCAAAGATATTAAACTTAGCGCCACCTAGAGGTAGCTATCTTTTCTTGTACTAGTCTCATCATGTTTGGGGGTGGTGTTTCACCTCACCCTATGCTTTACCATGTTATGGACTTGTACACATTTTTTTCTCTCACTTCTTATTCAAGTTTATTCTTGGCTACATTTGTCCACATCATTAGCGGTTGATTCTGGTAATCTATTTCCTACCTTATGCTCTCAATTTTAAAAATCATTTCACTTAACATCGAGGACGATGTTCCTTTTTGTTTGGGGTGAGGAATTTTATCAAAATCGTACCTCTTTTGAAAAATTTGGAGTTTTAAACCTGATTTTTTAAAATTTCGTGCAGTTTCCTTCATCTCACTCATTGATGTGAATTTTCCATCATCCATCTTTTAAATCTAGGATTCAAGCTAGAGGATTTATCTTTTTATAAATAGCTTATGTAATACGTCCCAAGGCATGTTGCACCCTAGATTTCTAGACTCAACAAAATTTGCACACTTATCACGTCAATACGATTTAGAGTTGAGGAGTACTACAATTCTAATGAGAACCTTAAGGATCACTAGTAGAGACTTTATCTTGTGAGATTCGTGCCTTTCACCCTTTCAGAGAGTTTTACGCAATCTCCGAATCACAAGGTGATTCAACTTTGTTTGGGTCCTCACTTTAATTGTTGTATGATCTCATTATCCTTCATTTTTGGCTTCATCACTGAGAATGACATCTTTTTTGAGTTGTAAGAAACACGTGTCTTGAAATTTGTCCCGAACACTAGATTTTCATCCATACACTTATCACTTTTCCATATCACATTTCCAATTCACTCACCCATTACATTCCCATATTATTCCATATTCACATCTATTCCCCTCACCACCCATATACACTCCCCACTCATTTCATTTATCATCTTTCATTTTCAAATAAAAGAGTGTAGATTTCAAATGTTAAATGTCTTCTTTGTTGGTTTGAAAAGAGAGAGAAAAAATTAAAAAAAAAGAGAAGAAAAAGAAAAGAGAGAAAAGAAAAACAGAAAATAGCAAAAATAGAAGAATAAAGAGAGAAAAAGAAAAGAAAAATCGAAAAAGAAGAGAGAAAAGAAAAGAGAGAGAGTTTGTAATTAGTAATAAAGACATTTGTACCTAAAGTGTATACACTCTTCTTTCGCATCCATCTTTTACCCATCGCATATCCATCACTCATCACTCATCAATCCATCACCATTACCATCCTACCTCATATCATATTCATCCTCATTTCATTTCCCCCTCACCCATATACATCCATTTTCCCCTTGGTGTTCGGGCATTTGAAAGTCAACGTGGTGAATAACTCGACGTTCTCACTATAGTGATTAACATATCTTTCATGAGATCATTTTTCTTTCTAATTGTTCGGTCTTTCTTATGTGTGTGTGAGACATTTGAACTTGCTTACATTTACTCACCTCCTCACACACAAGAGCGATACACTAACCCAAATCTCGAGTGTTCTTTTCAGAGAGATAACCGTGAGATTTGAAGTTGAAGCGTTGATTCCAAAAAGGCAATCTAGGAATTACTGTTGTGATACTCGACCCGTTTTGACTGATTCACACTACACACTTTGAGTTCTAGGAAGGATGTGCCTTGTGTATTCACTTAGCTAACTTTTTACACAGTCTAGGTTGTATTTCTGAAATCATTTCACTCATGATGGACTGTGCAATCATTCTATATCTAATAAGAGATTGACTTCCTTTCAATAAAGAATTTTCTGAGGTATATTCCCTGCAAACCCTCATGAGCCACAACTCGTCCTGTAGGGCCACTTATAGGTTTAAAGGCTTGTTGCACATGCTAAGTGCAATCGCAAGTGCCCGTAAAAGTGGTACAGTTTTGGTCACTTATCTTTCTCTTTCTCTCTATCTTATTGTTCGAGGACTAGCAATTCTCTGTTTGGGGGTGGTGTGATAAGCACCCAAAACTGTACATTTTATACCCCAAATAGACGTTCTTTAGTTGCTAATTCTCGGCAATTTGGGTCGTATGCGCTTTATTGTCTATCTTGTAGGTCAAACGTCCGTTTGCGGTGTCAAAAGCTGTATATCGAGGCAAATGCGCGTTTTATGGAGCTAATTACAAATTCCATAACCCTAGCCTACCCTAACCTAGCCTAAACCTAGCCCAAACCTACCCCAAACCCTGTATGTGTTTTGTTTGTCCCTTTTTAATATTTTTTAGATTTTTAGTTTGTGTCATTTTAATTTGAGTATTTATTTTTTTATTTATTTAGTATTTTCTAGGTTTTGTTTTCTATTTTTCTATTTTATCTTTATTAGTATAATTTTACTTTATTTTGATTTTTATTAGTTTTAATTTTTATTGGGATTATAATTTTTAGGATTTCATTTTATTTTTAGATTTATTAGATTTTACATTTTTTAGGATTTTAGTTTTTAGTTTAATAGTTTTTATTGTTATTTCTTTTTAGTCTTTTTTTTTTCTTATTTTGAGTCTTTATTTTATTAGAATTTTATTATAAGATTTTTACTTTTTATTAATTTAATTTTAAAAAAAATTGTTAGTTTTATTTTTCTAAGGATCATAATTTAAACACACACACTCACACCTTAATAACCAATACCCTATCCCACACAACACAATCCTACACCCTCCCACACACAATAATACCCAACTCCATCTTCAACTTCTCACCCCCTTTCTCTCTCCTCTCACCTAACCTCCATTAACACACACAACAAACTTCTCTCTACTCTCTCACCCCACACAAACCTACTCTCTCTCTCCTTAAATCTCCATTAAACCCATTACCACCACCTTTCGATCTCTACCGACCGGAAACCTGCCATTCCGGCGATAGCAACCCGCCACCTCAGCTTACCCAACCCGCAATCCAAAATCCCAGCCTTACCTCCTGCCTGAAGCAACTCCCGTCGGAGGAACCTGCCCCTCTGTCCTACCCGAACACCTCCAGTGGCACAGACCCGCGAGCCTCACTCTGAATCCCTCCGGCGATCGCTGTCGGCCAACAACCCCGGTGGTGCACCTCCTCCACCCATCTCAGCCTGCTCGACCCACCTTATGACTCCAAGCCCATTTCCGCCTAAGCTCCGAACCTCAACCTGAAAACCCATCGAAACCATCTCCCTTTCCCTAGACCCATTTCCCATCTCAAAGCTGCACAAAATTTTGTATCTGCCAAATAGTAGTGGCAAATGGGCGGTTATGGGCGGTTATGGACGGGTCAAAAATGGATACGGATAAATTTGGGCGGGTCAAGAGCGGGTCAGACATAATGATTTGGGCGGGTCGGGTCGGGTCAAACTCGGGTCGAGTCGGGTCAAACCCGGGTAGGGTCGGGTTGACCCGCTTTTTTTTTTTTTTTTTTTCGGGTCATAATAAATGATGTTAACAATTATAAACTTTTAAAAGTTTATAACTGTTATTCAAAATTTTACCTTTTAACAGTTATAAACTTTTAAAAGTTTATAACTGTTATCCCATTTTTTTATGTTTGCATCAATGTAAGAAGAAACAACAAATTTTTTGCATTGTATTAGTTTTAAATGAAATTTGAATTGACAAAATTCTTAATTCTCTGAATTGACATCCATATATCAACAAATTTGAATTGACAAAATTCTTAATCTGAATTGACATCCATATGCCAAACTAACTGAAATTCATACTCCACAACCACAAACATCTCATACTCTATAACCCCACAATATAATCCAAAATCAATGGTCTTCAAACGCGTGTGAATACGAGTGATCACCCTGCAATAAAATTGTTTTGTAAATATATAAAAATAGATAACAATATAGTTATATTTTTTTTAAAAGTTGACATGCACTTACTTGATCGCGATTAACAATTAAATTAGCAACTATTGGCGCAAAATCCTCAACTAGTCCTTCTGCCTCATCAGTATCTTCCGGTGCTACATTAAATGCATAATATCAATAAAGCAAAAGACAGTGTAATTATATACTTAAAGAATCTATAGTAATATTATACATTTAATGTAGTATTTACCTGGTACACCAAATACCCAATCCCTAGTGCATAATAGAGCTTCAGCGTTGTCAGGCAAGATGGAGCTCCGATATTTAGTAATTATACGCCCTCCAACACTAAATGCAGACTCAGATGCTACTGTCGTGATAGGAATACTAAGAATATCACGCGCCATTAGAGAAAGTTCTGGATAACGAATTTTGATGTTTTTCCAGTACTTGAGAACATCTAAATGAGGATTTTGCCTTGGATCAACTCTGATTTCCTCCAAATACGTATCTAGTTGGGATTTGTTTATGCCACTATAATGCTGGCTCTCAAAAACATCAAACTCCTACATGAACTTAACATTATTTACATTTGAATAAAATAAATCAAGTAAAGAATAAGTTAAACAATGAAGAAATTGAATCAGATCTTACATCCATCTCATCATTTATGCCACCACTAGTCGCATGTGAACTTGATGACGAGTTGTACAATGAAGCCGAGGGAGAGAGGAGCGTGTAATATTCAAAGAGTAAATTCAACTTGTCACGAACTTCTCTCACTTTTTCTTCCCTTGTCTCAGGACACAGCTTGTTGAAACAGAACTCCACGTATTGAATTTTGTATCGTGGATCCAAGATTATTGCAAATGATAAAATCATGATATAACACTCCCAATATTTATCGAATTTTACTTTCATTTCCCGAGCCATAGTACTTATAACAAAATCTGAATTACCCATCTCTTCATTTATAAGCAATTGAATCTTCCAAACACCAGGAAAATATAAATTTGCCATTGGGTATTGGCTTCCGGAGAAAAGAGTCGTGATGTCATAAAAAGGCTTCAAAATTCTAGAAATTTGTTCAATTTTAATCCATTCCTCGTCAGTTGGGCAAGTTGTAAAATGTGGATCAATGAGTTGAAGTTGCTTAAATGCACGACGATACGACAATGCACTCTCAAGCATAAGATATGTCGAATTCCATCTTATCTGGACATCCTGTCGAACTTTTTTATTACAACCGATAGAAAGATTTGATATACAACTCGCAAACCTAATCTTTCTTCTTTCTGTACCCCTCACATACTTCACCGAATCACGGACTTTATGAATAGACGAGTCGATTACTTTCAAGCCATTTTGTACTATCAAATTCAGTATATGCGCGCCACAACGAATGTGGAAAAACTCCCCATCGCACACTAATGAATCTGTCCAACGCATATGCTGCTTTAATACATCAATCAACCCATCATTATATGAAGCGTTATCTAAAGTAACAGAAAACACTTTCTTCTCAATACCCCACTCTGACAAAAGTTGAATAACTATTTCTTCCAATAGTGGCCCATTATGTGGAGGGGGTATATGCCCAAAATTTAGTATCTTCTTTTGCAAAACCCAATTCTCATCTACATAATGGGCTGTTAGAGCCAAATATCCATCTGTGGTAATAGAGGACCACAAATCCGAGGTAAAACATATTCTACTCGAAACAAATTGTAGTGAATGTTTAAGACTCTCTTTCTCTCTATCATATATCCTCAACACATCAGATTTCGATGTATTCCTTGCGATGGGTTTTGCATCCGGGTGCAAGAAGATAAGGAGGTCACGGATTCCTTCATACTCCACAAAAGAGAATGGCAAGTTGTGCTTAATCAATGCCATTGCAAGCTTCTCACGATACTCGCCTTGATCTAAGACAGGGCGTTGCAAACTTTCAGGCTCCTCGTTTTGATGAAAAGAAGCATGACGTAACATATTGCTTGTACCAGATTTTTTTTCAGCGAGATAAACAACATCGCACTTACTACATTTTGCCCTTTGTTTACCATCTTCACTAAGCGGCAATTTTTCAAAAGTTTCCCACGCAATAGAAGTGGATCGTTTACCCCTAGAAGTTGCAGTCGAGTCATTCATACTATTTTCTGCCATATATATGTGCTGAAATTTTGAAAAAAAAAATACAAATCACAAAGGTTTTTCAGGAAAAAAAAATACAACAGGTATGTTTTAGAAAAAAGTGCTGAAATTTTGAAAAAATACAAATCACAAAGGTTTTTTTAGAGAGATACAAAAAAAAATACAAAAAAAAATACAACAGGTATCACAAATATATATATATATATATATATATATATATATATATATATTTGTGATACCTGTTTGTGATTTCAGCACCTCCGATATATATATATATATATATATATATCGGAGAACAGAAATCGCGGGGCGGAGAACAGCAGAAATCGCGGAGCGGAGAACAGAAATAAATCGGAGGTATCACAAAATATATATATATATATATATATATATATATATATATATATATATATATATATATATATATATATATATATATCGGAGAACAGAAATCGCGGAGAACAGAAATCGGTCGGAGAACGGAAATCGGAGGTATCGAAGAACAGAAATCGCGGAGAACGTATATATATATATATATATATATATATATATATATATATCACAAAGGAATTGCTGAAATCAGAGAGAGTTGAAATCGGAGAGAGAGAAACATACCTGTTGTGTGTTGAAAGAAATCAGCTCTCTCGTATATGCCCAAATCAGACCCGCCACTTCTTGGCAAATCTGAGAGAGAACGTAAATCAGAGAAACGGTGTCTCCAAATTACTTCTTGGCAAAATGGTTAAACCATATAGGCCCAACATCAACCCGCTCAGACCCGCCACTTCCTTTATTTTAAACCATTTTTACCCATCTCCAAATTACATGGACCCCAAATAAAAAATGTGGGCGGTTAATGGACGGTTTTGCCCATGTTAAACCATTTTGCCAGGCCTACTGCCAAATAACCAACCAAAGCCAAAAAAAACATCATTAAACACACATGCCAGATAACCCACTTATCCTCGTTTACCCAAAATGCCCCCCAACTACCAACTTTATACCATTTCCAAAAATAACCCTTAACTAAATCTGATTTGTTTTATTCCAATCCCCTCACCCACATGACCTCACACTCCTCTCACCATTTCCATCCACACTCAAACCCATTCCCAAAAATACCCCTTTAACTCCATAAGCAACTATAAAAAGAAGACCTCACTCCATAAAAAGGAGGCTTGAAAATATCATGAAATACAGAAAATTTTAGAGAGATAAATTATTTGTAAATAGTTTTTTTTTACAGATCTGCGAGGAGAAAATTTGTATGGGATTTAATTGAGTAGGTAATATGCAAACTATTTGGATGCTCAATTAAGAGGGTTGTATACTTCAAATTGGAGGATTGAAGTCAATTAAATTCAAGAGATTGGTTTGATTGTTCTTCTCATTTCTCTTTTATATTAAATGCCTATTGATTATTTGATTATCATGCTTTATATTATGTTAGGCTAAATCCCCTTTCAAGGGGTGGGGCGAAACCCTTATTTGATCTTATTTTAATTTAATTAGTTTGATTACTTGAAAATTCCCTTTGAATGCTAATTTTGATCCCTCACCCTTAAATTTACGCCTCGAGAGAGGGTAAATGATTTTCGAAAGAAAATCGGAATTCTAGTCATAATACTCATTTTAGATTCGAACTAGAGATAGGGGTTTCTTAAGTGGGATATTAGTACTTGAATTTCAACTCTAAGTTTATTTTCTAAGATTTACATAAATTTTAATCCATCGATCTTAGCGGGTGATTAATTAAAAGGAGTGTAGATCTATTTTCTAGAGTTGTGGGGTGTTAAACTTAATTTTCTAAAAGATTTCTATTAAACTTACATTTGCAACGAGAGTTGATTTGAAATTTTGATATTAATTTGGGAAAATTCAATTAATTAATTAGAATAGCTAAAATGTATGGTGTAATCCCACTCCTTGATTTTTCTCAAATTTATTTACCTCACTTTATCTCTTATTTTTGTGTTAGACTTTATTTTTTATTTTAGTCACTTTTTAGTTTGTAATTTGATCTTCCATATAGTTTAGTGTTATTTCACATCCTCACCTCACCAAATTGTTTTAATATTTGAAAAAGCTAAAAAAATAGAAAAAGCAAAAGCCCAAAAAGAAAATAAAAATTGAACTACAATTGAGTTTGTCTCTATCTTATCCCCTTGATGTGGATTGACACCCTTACTTACCTCTACACTTGAGTTTGTTATGTTTTGTAGGTAATTCGAGGATTTTGATTAGAGGAGCTTTTCAAGCAATGACTAGAAATATACACGCAAAATTTCTTTTTATCAGACGTTATTTTATGCATTTATATATTTATGCATTAGTCCATATGTTAATACAAGAGTAAGGAAATAATATAAAAAATATTATATAAGTTAGACCTTTTCAACATATGCATACCCCCTGAATCAAATGTAATTTTACATCTTCTCCTTTCAAACATTTACCGTTTCTACAACGAATGCACGAGCTTGGGATAATATCAGTTTTTGAGATTCTTCATTGCATAATTCACAAAGTCATTCACCCGATCAACGTATACTTGCCCTACTCTAAATCGTTCAGTCATCCACTCTTTATATTGTGGAAACTCCATTAATTATACAATAGAAACAAATAGAAACTCAGTAAATTATCAAACTAAATGAGTATGTCCCTTATTACATACATGCGTAGCTCAAGTATTTTATTTATTACATATTTTTTCAAATGTTTGAATACCAATATATTTAGTATTATATGTATATATGTATACATATTATATATGTAATTTAAGATTCTGCATGTCATGCTAAAATATTTATGTATGTAGACAAAATGAAGTGATATTCTAAGAGTAAAGATTAAACCTATCAAATTAATAACACTAAAATCTCTTATTATTATTTATTTTTTTATAAGTCAACACTAAAATCTCTTATTATTTTACTAGACAAAATGAAGTGATATTCTAAAAAGATTGAATTATTATAATTCATGTCCAACCCATACATAATATATCTGATTAGCAGTTATCAAAATGAAAATAATAAAATTCATATGAAATCAAATAAATTTCATTCATATTCAGGCACTAATAATTACTAATCGTATTGGTCCATTAAATTGCAAAACATGGGTTTATTTACGAAATTAAACATGTGTTTCTATCGATTGAGAATATTATGTGTTTCTGTCGGCAATAAAATATGTGTTTCTGTCCACAATAAAATATGTGTTTCTATCGATTGAGAATATTATGTGTTTCTGTCCATTATAAACTATGTATTTATGAAATTAAACTACGTGTTATTTGATATTGTTTTTGCTCACTAATCATTCATTAAAAGTGAGACATTTATTTACGAAATAAAAAATAAATAAACCGAAAACTCAAAAATTTACGTACAAAATCAAACATAAATAAGTATTTGTTTACAAAATAAATGTTTCAGCAAAAAAAATGTTTATTTACGAAATTAAACTGAAACAAAAATAAACATTTATATACAAACCAACCAACGAAACACAACAAAAACTCACACTTGTAAACAACAACGAAATGAACAAACCAACCAATGAAATGAAATCAGATATAATAATGAAATGAACATTATATCACACTGGTGGTTGAGTTCACAGAAATGAATCGAACATTATATCACACCAAAAACTCACATCAATGAAATGAACAAACATATGTTTATTTAATAGAGAAATGAACAAAACTAATAGCAAATATATGAAATGAATAAAGCTCACTAGTAACGGGTTCTCACACCAACGGGTTCCACAACAACAAATTAGGGAAAATTGAATGAGAGAGAAGAGAAGGGGCGGGAGTTATGAAAAGAGAGAGTTGAGAGAGCAAAGGGAAATTAAAGTTAGGTGAAATTTTTTGTGACTCCTAATAGAAATCACAAATTAAGTGTTAGGCCAAAATTTGTGACTGCTACGAGCAGTTACAAATTTGTGAGTCCTGATAGCAGCCACAAATTTTGTATTAGATCAAAATTTATGACTCTTCGTAGTGGTTATAATTTTGTAACTGCTCATAAGAGTCATAACTTAGGCCTACTGATAAACTTGTGACTGCTTATAACAGTTATAAATTTGTGACTGCTTATAGGAGTCACAAATTAACTATATGGTGACATTTGTGACTGTCATTAGTGGTGACAAACTAATTTACTCAAATTTTTTATTACCCATTGATTTTATCACCCCTAATGGGTAATAAGTTTGTGACTACTCCTAGGAGTGATAAGTTTTAACCCCCATTAGCAGTCAAAATAAGGCAGTCACAAAATTAGCTTTTTGGTGTAGTGTTAAGAATTGAGTACTACGTATGCTTACGAATCTCATCAATTTCATACATTGCCTACATATGCTTACTCATTTGTTATCACATTCTTAAACAGATATGTATGTTGTACAATGCGGTAACATAGACATGTGTAGTACATACACCTAAGGTTCTAATCAATTTCATAAATTCAGTACAAATGGTTAAGCGTATGTTATCATATACTTAAACATGTATATAAGGATTATGAAATTCTTTAGGAACCATAAATTTCAATAGTAATCTTTGAACATGTATTTTATACTCTTTCCAAAACAACATCATACATTTTTCTTAACATTGGGTATTCATCAATCATAAAAGAGCATTGATTAAAATGAAAAAACAGCAGACTTATAAGCTACTTAGCCTACAAATATCCATTTAGAGAAAGTCGACATCCATGACGATCATGTAATAAAACCATCATAAAAATTGTGGAACAGGGGCTGTCAGAGATATGAAATTTCAAAACTCAATTTAAGAAAACTTTATAAAAATTGAACATGCATCATAATATAAAATAAAACATTTTGCATTTTAATCTGCAACGATACAACTGAAAAAGATCATGATCTTTCCTTTTTATAGCCCTTCCAACAAAAAAATGAGTGTGAGGCTTAACACGTGGAAAAAAGATAGAGAAAATGGTAAAAAAAAATATGGAAAACTTGAAATCCATGTGTTGTAAAGTGATGGGGCACCTATGGGTGCAAATGATCCTTATCTAGGACAATAGATCATAGTTGAGGTTAGAAATACACCACCACTTATAGGGGTAACTCGTTGGAGTGAAATTTATTATGGGACACAAGATGTAGTGATTTTTAGGATTCAGGAAGTTATATTTGATTCCTTCGATTAGATTTTTTTTTGTCCTTAGTTGTTTCGTTACACTATACACACACGGACACACACACACACACACATTTAGGGCCTTTTTGGTATGGACAATTTGCACAATGATATACTGTTGATTTTTAATTAAAAAGAAATTTGCAGGCTAAGTTCAATATTGTTAAGCATGGTGAAGATGAGTGTGTCAGATATGCTATTCATAGGAAGTGTGCGCGGCGGTATAGTAAATGGAGGAGTAAAATCTACATATATTACAAAACATTGTTAAAGGGTGAAGTCGACCCTAAAAAGAATACATATGGAGGGATTACACCAGACGATTGGAAGTACATGATAGATGATGTTTGGAGTGGTGAGAAGTTCAAGGCAACTAATTTGTAGTTCAGTATATTTGTAATTTAGTTATTCCTTGAAAATTGCATTATTGGAGGTCCATTTAATATTTTTTTTATGTTTTAAATTAAGCATTGTCAGTACAAGGTCACTAGCACGTGCTAGTTTGCCTTGGAACCATACTTGTGGGTCGCGATCATTTGTAGCTGCTATGTCAATTAAGGTGATGCAATTTATAATTTGTGAATTTAATTACCTATCAATGTATAATCATATTCTTATTCGTCCGATTTATGAATAGGCAGAAGAAAAGAGTGGTGAGAGACCCCATATTGCTGACTTTTTTAAACCATCTCATTAGAGTCAAAAAAAGAAAGATTGGGTAAATCCAAAGTGAAAGAAAAAATATGTATGTATTTTTTATGTTAGATAAATTTATATCGTTATTTTAAAATTCACTGATTAATTATGTTGTGAGTTTATACTATTTCAAACATGGCAGGAGAAGTTTGTGGAGTTAAAAGAGAGATCCTCGTAGTCAAATGCGCCCTTCATGTCATAAGAGGAAATTTCTACAGAAGTATTTGGAAAAATATCGAGCCATATTATTGGATAGGGGTATGCCCGAAGCCCTCTAAAGCTTCAAGTACAATTGGATAGTTAAGGGCCCGTGATGAAGAGGTGAAGAAACTAAGAGAGAAATTGGCTGCATTTGAGGAGAGAAATGCTATCCAACAATAGAAGATAAAAGCTTAAGATATTTTGTTTTTAGGATTTCTAGACATACACAATGCAAATGTTTACAGCATTACATAAGGATCAAGAATGGGGAGATTATTCAGAAGATCTTAATTTGCTAAATTTGGTAAGTATTCATATCTATGTAGCTACTTGTATATATTTTAGTAAATTTGAATCAAAATTCTCTATTTTCAACTATAATCTACGTGAATGGATATTCATTTTTTGTTGGTTGTTGTGCCCATTATGGTTGTAGTTCTGGGTTCGATTGGAGTTGGTTGGACTAATTTAAACTGAAATATATACTCTATTTCAAACTAAAATCCTCTTTGATAAGCTTAACATGATATCCCCCAAAATCATCTTTGAACATCAATATGTCTTTGTCCCAGGCAGGAAAATTTGACATGCTATATGTTTTGCCTCTGAAAGAATTACAAATGCTATGGTGCAAATGTAGGTATAAAATTTGGCATTGCCAAAGCTTTTGAAGATGCTTATGACTACTTAGATATGAGACTACCTAATCTACCATGGTTTAAAAATTTGTGGAAGCCTCATATCCCCCCTACGCGGGAAGAATAATAAGTCTTACAGATCCTAAACGATTCTAGAACCTGATGCCCTGATACCACCTGTGACACCCTTCCTAATTAAATTTCGGGTGATCAATCATTTATTAAATTAAATCAGAATATCCAGTTGGTTCAGAATATGCATCCCCATCGAAAACTTTTATTAAAATACTAACCACATAATATTTAAAAAGGTTGATGTCAAAATTTTGTCTTCTAATTAATGTAAAACAAAATTACCGAATAATTAACATCCAAACCAAACTCATATGAAAGGAAAGGACTGAAATAATAAATGTAACTGGAGTAAACATATCCAGTCTAATCGTCCAGTATAATAATCCAACCAAAATAATCCAACAACTGAACTAAATAAATAAATAAATCCATAAATCTCTGACTGTCTAATAGAAAGGGACAACATGCCATAAAGGATGTAAATAACTCAGAATGAAGAAGTGATAAATATGGAGGTGTCTACTATCGAGGTCGTGTAACTTCCACAGCAGACACAACACGTCAAACTAATGGAATTCCTATGTTTGGTATCCTTGTGGTTGGGCATCTAAAATAATTTGACAAAAGAGAAAAGATTTACAGGAGACGGGTCAAAGACCGAGTGTAAAACATTTAAAAAATTTAGCAAATATTTAAATGTTGCAGTAAAGCAACTAGTGTGCGCATGTTAACTTTTCGAACGCTCATTTGAGATTCACACCTCTCGACTAATGTGCGCGTCTAACTCACCTCTAAATCCATTAACTATTCTATCATCTAACTAGACTATAGACAAAAATCCTTCTAATCACTACCCACAATACCAACCCGAATTTTCCTTACAACACTATATTAAATGTTTTCACGATTGTTATTTCAATTTGGGAAATATTTATAAATCACGTTAAGTGCTCGCTTATTTAAGTTATTCAGTGATTAACATCATTGCATATCTCATCCACATACCATCACAAAAAAAGTTTCACTACAGGTATATATATACATCACTATATATTATATATTCTAAAAGGAACCTCTAGAATCAACTACTATGCCCTCATACTCTGCTATCAAGTCCCAGTACATCTCGTACTGGATAAGGATAATGGGTTCGAAATCTCTCACGAACCATAAATTTACAATTCACACATATTAGAGCCGAAAATGGTTCCAAGGCTATGGGAAACGCACATACCTATGCAACCATATGACCGTCAACACTATCATTCTCAGATAGCCCGTACCTAAGTTCCATGTCGTTGAAGTATCAGTCAAATATCCCCCCCGAAGGCTACTTAAGATAGGTTTGTCCCCTTTTTCCCAACCTCCCATGATAGCAAGTATTTTAGGTATGTCATACACGGAATACATGTCGTTATAGGCATTCACGTAACCTATCAAGTTAATTATGTATACACACAACTCGATTATTTAACTTATACGTAGTATCTCTCGTTACTACTTGCATTAACCATCCTAGATTACGCATAATTTCTCGCTCGTAACTTAGAGATAATTCATTCTAATTATCATAAATCAACATAACTATTATATTCCCCACCGATTCTATTCTACCTGAATTTTAATTAAACTGCTAAACATCACTTTGAACAACCATGCTACCTAGGGTAAGAACCATAAGAAATTTCCCAAAAACTAGCATGTCGTCCAAACTAGAAGTTATCTCGTTTTCACGAGATAGCATGTCGTTAGAACGACATATATCACGGCATGGGTTCTCGTTCAAACCAAGCTCCATCTCGTTTGAATGAGATTGAGCAGTTTCGTCCCAACCTGTACCTGCTACGTTTTACCCTTCATGAACAGTCCTAAAACCTCTATGAATCAGTCATGAACTCCTTACATTCCATAACAACTCAATTTTTCACATAAAATAATGATTTCTAACATATTAAACACGTCAAGTCATGATTAATTAGTCCACAAACCAAAAACCCCCAAATTTCAAATTCATAAACCCAAGTTCATAAGATTTCCAATTAACCCTTTTTAATCCCAGATTTACTCTGCAAATATCAAAATAAATTTTTAGTTAATCTTCAAACTACCAGAACCATTCAAATTGTTATCAATTTAACCCTAATATATCGTTTAATCATGAATTCTTCATCAAATCATATGCAATTTAAGGGGGGTTTCATCTCCTACACTAACATGACTACATTTAATGCCAAAAGAGCAAGATTTAAACGCTTGTCTTACGAAAGGTGGTATGATGCTTTGATGTTGTTGGTATAGTTACGAACCTCATTCTCCGATCTACGTGATGGTGGTCACGGTGGTGGAAGAGGTGCACTTGTAGTGGCTCTTCCTTTGATTCTTCTTCCTCTTCCTCTCTTTTGGGTCTCTCTCTGCGTCTAAATTTTTTATCACTGTAGATAACCTAAAATAACCCACATATGAGATCTTTTATTTCTCTAATTTTTTTGTCCTTTAATTTACTCCAAAAATACAATATACCAAAATACCCTTCTAGGGTGTTAGTTTGACCTAAAATAACCTCAGAACCCAAACTAAGCCCCTAGGTAGACTTTATGACTATCTCGACCCTTTCGGACTCAATGGTGCACTTGGAACGACCATATGAGCGACTTATACATATTTTACTTTTTTCCCTTAATTTAATCCCGACACAACTGGCACGCACGTCCTGACTTAATTTCTATAAATATCGTAGTTTTTCACTGATGAGAACTTTAATATATTCCACAATTATATATTACTTTACTCACTAAGTAATATTCAATATAATTATCACCAATAAATACTAACTCTTGTCACGCTAGTAATTATTTAATTTAAATTTGAATTAATTATATATAAATTATCTCCATTTAAATTAATTAATCCCCGACCCATAATTAAAATAAAATATATTTAAAAAATACGGGGTATTATATACTTCCCCCCTAACAACGGAATTTCATCCCGAAATTCAGAAAATAATAAAATAAAGGTATACCTGGTTGGAATAACACTGGGTATTTGTCCCGCATATCATCCTCATGCTCCCAGGTAGACTCCTTGACATTATGATGCTGCCACTGTACTTGTACTAATGACATTATCTTCGACCTCAGTTTTTTCTTGCTACGGTATAGGATAGCAGATGGCCCCTCCTTATAGGAACTATCGGGTTGTAGATCAATATACTCTAAGGCAATATGAGTGCGGGCCAATTCATCTCGAATATATCTCCTCAGTGAAGAAATAGGGAACACGTCATGAATCCTATGCAAGTGCTCTGGCATCCCAAGTCTATAAGCTACTGGCCCAATTCGATCAATAATAGGGAATGGACCTACATACCTTGGCGCCAACTTACTTTTCTTCCCAAACCACATTATTCCCTTCATAGGAGATACTCGTAGCAACACCTAACCCCCCCCCCCCCCACTGAACTTCTTGAAGAATCTCTTAGCATTGGCATCGCTCTTCTGTCTATCCTGAGCAACCCAAATAAGGCTCCGAATCAACTCAACCTTAGTCTAGGTGTTATGGATCACCTCTGGCCCAAGAAACTTTTTATCCCCACCTCGATTCAACACACTGGAGAATGACAAGGTCTACCATATAGCTCATCAAATGGAGCAATACCAATAGTGAGCTGGTAGGAGTTATTATAAGCAAACTCCACCAGTGGAAGCTACTGCTCCCAACCCCCGCCAAAATCAAGGATACACATACGTAACATATCCTCTAACATCTGATTTGTTCGCTCTGTCTTCCCATCCACCTGCGGTTAATAGGTTGAACTCAAACGTAGCTCCGTACCCATGGCCTCCTGGAATCTCTCCCAAAATTTGGACACAAAAATCTTATTCTGGTCGTACACAATATCAAGGGTCACCATAAGGAGTCTCACACTCTCGATAATGAAGTTCAGAGCATACTACCCCGTAGTATAATCGGTCCAAACTGGAAAAAAATGAGCTACTTTAGTCAACCGATCCACAATCACCCATATGGAATCGACATAAGGTTCTCTAACGGCTGTCGGAGCCCTATCGGTCTCTGGTGGTCTACTTTCACCATCTGATAAGTGGTACATTTCGAAGCAAATTCGGTGATGTCCTTCTTCATTCCACTCCTTTAGTAATGTCACCTCATATCTTAGGACATCTTATCCTCTTCGGGATGTATCACAAATCAAGAATCGTGTGACTCTTCCATCACTGCATGTCGTAAATCCTCTCCCTATGGAACTACTAATATGCCATTGAAGCGTAAGCCCCCATCTGAGCTCACGAAATACGACTCTTCCCTCTTAGCTAGAAGCTGTACAATATGATCCTGATAGAACTAATCTAGTGCTTGCAACTGTATAACCCTAGTAACGATTTAAGGTGTAACCGTCATCATTGACATGAATGAACGGGAAAATGCATCCTGATGTACCAGTTCCTTCCATTTCTACTTCCACACCTTGGCCACCTCACTTGCAGGCCTACGGCTCAACACATCTGCTACTACGTTAGCCTTCTGATAAGAATCCAAAAGTGTATATTTTATACCCCGAATAGATGCATTTTAGTCATCCGTTTTAATTAAAATTGGCCTTATATTGTATTTTATTATTTTTCAGGTCAACCACTAGTCACAACATCAAATAATGCTAAATCAAGTCAATTTGTGACTCCATAGCGGTCAAAAGCATTAAATGAAGAAATTCAAAACGGTCGTGAAGCCAGAAGTCGAGTTTGACCTTGCACCGATGAGTTTCGATGTCCCAAACCCAATCTTGTACCAAACCCGATCCTAACCTTAGCCTAAACCTACCCCGAACCCCATGTGTGTTTAGTATATGCTTTTTAGATTTTTAGTTGAGTCCTTTTCATTTTTAGATTTATTTAGAATTTTCTAGGATTTATTTTCAATTTTTTTATTTCTTTTTAATTAGTGTATTTTATTTTTGATTTTTATTAGATTTTAACTTTTAATCTTTATTTTATTTTTATTAGGATTAGTTTTAGGAGTTTATTTTTAGTTTTGCTAGATTTTATATTTTTAGGACTTAGGTTTTATTTTTTTTTCAATTGTAGTTTTTATTTTAATTTTATTTGAGTATTTATTTTATTAGGATTTTATTTTTATTTAGGTAAAAAATTAAACACACTCGCTACCTCTCCTATACACCTCACCCACATCTTAGTACCCATACACTCACACACACCTAATCACCCCAACATCTTCTTCACCACCCATTTCTCTTTCTTAATCCACCATTAACACCACACCATATGAGCAACTACAAACCCAATCCACTGAGTCCACTCCCATGAACTCGGATACACCCAATCAAATATGACCCTCATAGCTTCGATTTAAACCCATTCCCTATATCCAAAAATTCGGGTAGACCTGAGTCTGACCTGAGTTCGATTCCTTCACAATCGAAACTCACAAATCCACTTCCATGGTCCTCATCTTCACCCTCTCTCTCTCACCCCAACACCAACTCAACCCCCCCTGATTCCATCTATCTGATTCACCTTCCATAACCCGTAACCCACGGACCTCAAACCCCCAACCCATAAACCTCATACCCGAAACTATCTAACCCGACCACATCGGACATCCATTTCAACTAAGACCTTTCCTGACCCAATTTCATGCCTAATTCGTAACCCAAATCAAAACTCATTCTGCAACCCACCTGCCACTCAAAAGCTGAATCCCTTGCCTTTACACCTGCCAAGAAAAAAAGGGGGGCACGTGCATATCCTTTTATCCAAATAAACCTTGATTTAGCCAAATAAAATCCCACAAAAATCTCATCTCAACAAAGCATCAACTCGGGTTATAAAACAAAGGAAAGGGTATCTTGAGGAGGACACTCATAGAATAGATTCACAGAGAGGCGGCCAAATAGAAAGACACACTGTATATTATGTACAGTTTAGATTAGAAAAAAATTCAAAAAAAATTAGCTTAGTTTAGAATAAATTTTAGGTTTAGTTTTTATTTTTATTTTTGTAATCAAGTGGTGAATATTGTGAAGAAGTTGGACGCATGTCAAGGCACATATCAAGACATATTTGTGGGGAAAAAATTGCATATCTTATTTCTTTCTTCTCTTTTCAAATTATATTCTTCTTGACATCTTATTGATTATTGTTTATGAACACATCAGAATGTTAGGCTAAACACCCCATTCAAGGGGTGGGATGAAATCACATAGGATGTTGATTTGATTAATTGATTTTATTAATGGTATATTTAAAGAAAATTATTTTAGACATGTTACAATTTAATTTATGTAACGAGAGTTAGTAAATTAATTGTACAAATTAATGTTTAAATTTAGGAATCGAACTAGACATATGGTTTTTTTCGAAATTTGAATATTGATTCTTTGATGAAATTTGAGAATTCATACCGTTTTCATTAAATTGATCCTAGCGGGTGATTTTGTTGAAAATAATATAGTTCTTAATTTTCATCGTGTGACATTTTTAAATTAGTTTTCTAAAAAAGATATTATTAAATTTATAATTGCAATGAGAGTTAGATTATCGATTTAATATTATCTTGAAATATTCCAAATTAATAAATTGAGAAATTAAAATAATTGATAATGCAGTGTAATCCCATCTCTTGACATTCTCACATTTTTCACACCCGATTGCACATTATTTTTCGTTATTTAGTCATTTCATAATTTTTAGCATTTATTTGTTAATTTTCTCTTGAAGTTATTTTAAATAAAAAAAGATTTTAATAAAAAAATTAAAATTTCAAGTTAATTGTTTCATACCCGTACTTACGGAAATACGAGTTGTTTTAGACAAGTTTTGTAGGTATTCAAGGGATTTTGAGATTGACTTTTGAAGACAATAACCATACGCTAAAAGCTAGTTATCAAATGGCGTCGTTACCGCTTTCTTGATGTGCAGACAAAGTTGAAGACTTGTAATTTTATATTTTATTTTTCTATTTTTTATTTTTAGTTGTAGTTATTCCTTCTCCCTCCTTAGAGTAGTTTTATAGGATCATTGAATCTTTGTATTTATTTTGGTGCATTTTGACATCGATTATTTTGTAATAATTATTCATAAAAATCAAAAAGCGAAAAGGGTAACCGGACAAGGTAGAGAGAGGACGTCCAACGACGAGGATTTTGAAACCTCTCTACTTTGGGTCAGTAGGACTCCCGGGGACGATTGAGATATGCGAGATCTCCCCCCGGTCGACTCAACTCGGTCTTCACCCTACGTGTGTAAAAATCATGGGAGGTACATTTCTTTATCCCTAGCGAATCTCCTGTCAGCGAGTTCAATTTTTGTGTGCCTACTTGCTCCTGTGTGCTTTTAATTTCTCCATCGCACTTAAATTGAATGGTTTGATGAATTAATTTACCTAAGACCTAGACTCGGTCATTGAAATGAGAAGGGATTTCATCACCCAGCGCACTCGCTTATCCATTGTGTGCTACCCTAGTTGTCATTAAATTTAAAATCAATCAACTAGCTATCCGAGTAGGAACACATTTTTACAACCAACGATCACAAAGATAAATTTCGTGATTTTTGTCCCACGTGGACTTAATTAAAATCTGACCACCACCCCTTTCACTAATTTTGAAGATAATAATTGGATACGTGTGCTCGTTAGGATTTTTTCTTGACTCATGTGTATCCAATTTAATTCTTTAGGTAGTCGATTTTAATTACTTTGTCCAAATCAAGAGTCCATTTTCTCCCCTTTTCGAAAAAACCCCAAAATATTTTCCTTCTTTTTTTTTTTAAATATTTTCAAAAATCCCAAAAAGATTTTTTTTTTTCCAATTTAAAATGCCAAAAAGATTTTCTTTTTCTTATTTTCAAAAATCACAAAAGGATTTTCTTTTCTTTTGAAAACTATTTAAAAATAAAAAAATATTCCTCTCGTCTTGGCCGAAGAATGTCCTTTACAAGAATACTTTGGCCATTTACCATTCTCTCGGAGCTTGTTTGATGTTAAGCCCAAATTGAACCTCCATTCATTAATTCATGATTTTAACTCTCAAATGCCCACCGTTAATACTCATGTGTAGTCCATGCCCACATATCCTACTCCACCGCCTCCCGTGCTGAGTGTCAACACATCCCATGCTTATGGAACATGTGTATCCATATGACACTGTTTCGGAACCACCCTCGGCATATTGTCATGACATATCTCATGTAAAGGGGTATGAGTACCCCTGTTATTCATGGGGTCCTAATCACCTTTCCATGCAATATGAATCCCAACACCATGTTATGGATCCTTACGATTTCCAACAGTCGTCAATGCCACCTCGTGCACCTCATCCTTATCAGTCCCCTTACTATGATTCTCATGTTGATAAACCTTTTTCCTCTCACGAGGGCACTCCTCCCATTTATGACCAACTTAACCTCATTCCCTACACTTCATATAAGCATTCTCCTCATCCTAGTGTCTATAGTGAGTTGTGTCCATCTCCACCACCATCGCCACCCACTACCACTTACCCACCACCATGCACATCCACTCTCGAACGCCTCTTGCAAAAGTTCGCGCACACTTTTCACTCTCAAAATTAATCCCTTCAAAGGCTTGAACACCGATTAAATGAATTTGAGTGTACGAACGAATCGGATTTCACCCCCAAGTCAACCCGTTGTTGCTCCCATGTGGAGCGATGATTTGTCGCCTTGTGCCACTGGTTTTGAGTGTGACCAACCCTATCTTCCTGAGAATCTCGACGTTGAGAACACCCACTGGACTGGGCCCCAAGTTGATAATTGTGTTGCCCTATCCACTGACTATGAGACTGATCCCACTTTGCCCTATCCCCTCGAACCCACCATTGAGATTCGCATTTCCCCTTCCATCGAATCTACTATTATGCACGAGTCTACACCTTTTGATCATTTTATGTGCGTCCCTGAGGCAACACTTCCTTATAATTTAGCTCTGGCTGCGAGTGCTTCCCACTGTCCTGAGATTGAATCCGATATGATTTCTACCTCTTTGGATATGGATCCTGTTCCACCATGCTTATCTCCCGTTGAGTTAGATATTAATGTTAATTCATCTATCTCGGATCTGTATGCCTCATTAGATATTTCCACCACTTTGGATGGCTCCTTTCTAGTCCATTGTTTACCTTCACACCTCTTCCTATGAGTGCCCTTGAGGATCATTTCGAGCTTCGTGTGGAGTGTGTCTCTCCTACTCATGAGTTAGATCCTCTTCCCCCACCCTTTGTCCCACCCGATCCACCTACTGTCCCTTCAACCCCACCACTTGGTTTGGCCCTTGTTATTGCACCTCACCTTTTCACATATACGCATTTAGGTCCGCACCTACAACCCACCCTCCACCCTAGTGATCCACGATCCCATTTGTGCATTTTTCATCAACCCCACCATCCATGTGAGTATTCGTTGTACTCTCCCCATGCATGATACCGAGCTTGTTACTCTATGCACACCACTCCCTTATGGTGTTGATTTTTTCTAGCTAGCGTTCCCTGGCATGTCACGGCGTGACCACTATCATTGTCCATTTATAGAACAGTCGTGCCCTTTCTATGAGGCCCACCCCATCACTATTCCCCAGCCATTTTGCGTCCTTGTCCAATTAGAGCACCATTCTTATATGACCCTTGTTGCGCTCACTTTTAAGCTCAATAAGGCCCATGATCGGTGTCTGTTCACCCTCTCCCCTACTATTCTTCCATATACCTTACTACCCACCCACCCGGGGTCCACTGATGCTTTGCATCGTGTGATGCACTTTTCCATACAAGTTCATTAACTCATTTTCGCCTTTATCCAATAAGACTGATGCTTCACTCATGTTTGGGGGTGATTCTCATCACCCAATTTTTCTATCACCCCGTGCTTTCATAGTCCTTATCCTTAGGGTGAGTTACGATCGATCTGGTTGAAGACATTAAACTTAGCGCCACCGAGAGGCAACCTATCATTCATTGTTTCTGAGTATGAGTCTTATCCTATTTGGGGGTGGTGTTTCACATCATCCAATGATTTTCCCATGATTTCTATACTTGTACATATTTTTGTGTGCATTTGTCCTTCAGGTTTTATCTCTGCTCCATCATGTGATACATTTTCATAAGCGGTTCATTATGGTAATATCTTTCCTACCTTGTGATTTTCATTTTTATATCTAGTTTTAACATCAAGGAAGATGTTCTCTTTTGTTTGAGGGTGGGAAATTTATCAAAATCATACCTCTTTTGCAAATTTTCAAAAACAAATCATTTTAAACTTTTTGTTCAGTTAAAAATAATTTTTTATGAATTGTTTATCATCCCTCATTTAGAAGTCTCGGAATACATGTGTTCGAACTTAAAATTATGCTTTTTACAAATAAATTAATTAATGCCTCTTAAAACATATTTCCACTATCTGTTCCTAAACTCAGCAATCTGCACTATCACGTTTACAATCAAAAGTTGAAGAGTAACTATATTCTCAAGAGCCTTATAAGATCACTAGTGGCGACTTAAACACATGAGATTTGAGCTTTTCACCTTTTTGAGGGTTCTTACGTATCTCCGAGTCACGAGTTGACTGAACTTGCTTTGGGTACTACATTTAGTTGTTGAACGGTCTCATTATTTTTCAAATTTTGCTTAATCACTGAGAATGACATTACTTTCGAGTTGTAAGAAACATGTGTCGTTTAGTTTGTCCCGAGCACTAAACCATCTTTACCATACATTTACCATTTATTTCACCCATTATCATTCCATGTTTTTCTTATCCATATATGTCCTAGACACCATCCATGTATCATTTCCCATCACTACCATCATTTTTGAG
Organism: Sambucus nigra; assembly: GCA_949130495.1. Lineage (NCBI taxonomy): Eukaryota > Viridiplantae > Streptophyta > Magnoliopsida > Dipsacales > Adoxaceae > Sambucus > Sambucus nigra. The sequence continues at coordinate 540,684,997 of OX422209.1, forward strand.
AAAAAGAGTGATTGACATTGTCAATGTAAATTGTCTTCATTTTTGTTATGAAAAGGAAAATGCATCGCAAAAAATAGAAAAAAATAATAGAAAAAGAAACCAAAAAAAAGAAAACAACTGAAAAAGAAAGCATGCGATCATAGATTCAAAAGATAAAGACATTAGCCAGTCAAAATGTGTCACACTCTTCTCAAAAACCCTATCATTCATCTTCTTCATCACCTCATACCATTCATAAACCACATTTTCACCCTTGGTAATGTGTTCGGGAAAAAGAGATGTATATATGGTGAATAACTCGACATTCTCGACATAGTGGTTAGCATTCGTTCATGAGATCAATTTTTTTTCATGTATCCGTCATTTTTAATCAAGTGTGTGAGAAGTTTGAACTTGTTTACATTTACTCACCTCCTCACACACAAGAGAGATACACTTGCCCAATTCTCAGAGAGTTCGATTCAGAGAGAGATATCGAGTGAGAATTGAAGTCAAAGCTTTGATTTCATAAGGGCGATCTAAAAAGTGCTCTAATGATACCTAAGATTGTCTCACACTAACACAATTGGGGTTTTAGGAAGGATCATGCTTTTGGTATTAAGTAATTTTATATCTCATTTTTATAATTGAATATGGTGTTCCTTGACGTCCTTTTAGTGGGGTTGTATAGCGTTTCATCGTCAAATAAGAGACTACATTTTACTAAATTTTGAATTTTGTGGGTATATTCACTAAAAACCCTCATGAGACACCACTCGTCCTGTAGGGCAACCTATAGGTTTAACGGATTGTTGCACATGCTAAGTACAATCGCCAGTGCCTGCGAAAGTGGCACACTTTTGGTTACTTATCTCTGTTTTCTCTCTAATTTTTGCTCGAGGACTAACAATGTTCTATTTGGGGGTGGTGTGATAATCACCCAAAAGTGTCTATTTTATACCCCGAATAGATGCATTTTAGTCACCCGTTTTAATTAAAATTGGCCTTATGTCGTATTTTATTATTTTTCAGGTCAATCAACAGTTACAACATCAATTAATGCTAAATCAAATCAATTTGCGACTCAATAGCGGTCAAAAGCGTTAAATGAAGAAATTCAAAGCGGTCGTGAAGTCAAAAGTCAAGTTTGACCTTACACCAATGAGTTTCGATGTCCCAAACCCAATCTCGTACCAAACCCGAGCCTAACCATAGCCTAAATCTATTCCGAACCCCATGTGTGTTTAGTTTGCGCTTTTTACATTTTTTTTAGATTTTTAATTGAGTCGTTTTTATTTTTATATTTATTTAGAATTTTCTAGGATTTATTTTCTATTTTTATATTTCTTTTTAATTAGTGTATTTTATTTTATTTTTATTAGTTTTTAACTTTTAATCTTTATTTTATTTTTATTAGGATTAGTTTTTAGGAGTTTATTTTTAGTTTTTCTTGGTTTTATTTTTATTTTATTTGAGTCTTTATTTTATTAGGAATTTATTTTTAATAACTTTAATTTTTAGATAGTGTTAATTTTATTTAGGTACAAAATTAAACACACACACTACCTCTCCTATACACATCACCCACACCTTAGTACCCATACATTCACACACACCAAATCACCCCCATCATCTTCTTCACCACCCATTTCTCTCTCTTAATCCTCCATTAACACCACACCAAATCAACAACTAAAAACCCAGTCCACTGATTCCACTCTCATGAACTCGGATACACCCAATCAAACACAACCCTCATTGTTTCGATTCAAACCCATTCCCCATATCCAAAAATTCGGGCAGACCCGAGTCTAACCTTAGTTCGATTACTTCACGGGCAAAACTCATAAATCCATTTCCATGGTCCTCATCTTCACCCTCTCTCTCACCCCAACACCAACTCGACCCCCCCTGATTCCTTCTATCCGACACCTGCCATAACCCATAACCCACAAACCTCAAACCCCCAACCCATAAACCTCGTACCCGAAACTATCTAACTCGACCCAATTTCCTGACCCGATTTCATGCCTAATCCATAACCCAAATAAAATCAAATTCTTCAACCCACCTGCCACTCAAAAGCTGAGTCCCTTGCCCTTACACCCGCAGAGAAAAAAAGAGGGGGGGGGGGGGGGGGGGGCGTGCATATCCTTTTATCTAAAGAAACCTTGATTTAGCCAAATAAAATCCCACAAAAATTTCTTCTCAACAAAGCATCAACATGGGTTATAAAACAAAGGAAAGGATATCTTGAGGAGGACTCTCACAGAATAGATGCACAGAGAGACTGCAAAATAGAGAGAGACACTGTATATTATGTACAGTTTAGATTAAAAAAATTCAAAAAAAAATATTTTAGTTTAGAATAAATTTTAGGTTTAGTTTTTATTTTTATTTTTGTAATCAAGTGCTAAAAACTGTGAAGAAGTTGGACGCATGTCAAGGCGCATTTCAAAACATATTTGTGGGAAAAATTGAGTATTATATTTCTTCTTTCTCTTTTCAATTTATATTCTTCTTGCCATATTATTGATTGTTATTTATGCACACATGAGAATGTTTTGATAAACACCCCGTTCAAGGGGTGGGATGAAATTCCGTAGGATGTTGATTTGATTAATTGATTTCATTAATGCTATATTTCTAGGAAAATTAATTTAAACTTGTCACAAATTAATTTATGTAACGAGAGTTAGTAAATTAAGTACAATTTAATGTTTGAATTTAGGAATCGAACTAGAGATAGGTTTTTCCGAAATTTGAATATTGATTCTATGACGAAATTTGAGAATTCATATTATTTTTATTAAATTGATCTTAGCGGGTAATGTTGTTGAAAATAATATAATTCTTAATTTGCATCGTGTGACATTTTTAAATTAGTTTTCTGAAAAAAAATATTATTAAATTTATAATTGTAACGAGATATTTAATATTATCTCGAAATATTTAATATTATCTTGAAATCAATATTATCTGGAAATATTTCAAATTAATAAATTGAAAATTTTGAATAATTGATAATGCGGTGTAATCCCATCTCTTAACATTCTCACATTTTTCACACTCGATTGCACATTATTTTTCGTTATTTAGTCATTTCATAATTTTTATCATTTATTAGTTATTTTTTCCTTGAAGTTGTTTTAAATAAAAAAAGATTTTAATAAAAAAAAATTGAAATTGCAAGTTTTCACATTAATTGTTTGACCTTGAAAGTTGGATTGATACCCGTACTTACCGGATACGAGTTGTTTTAGACAAGTTTTGTAGGTATTCAAGGAATTTTGAGATTGGCTTTTGAAGACAACGACCATACACTAAAAGCTAGTTATCACCTTCCCTGGGTGGTAATGGATGTCAAACTTATAATCCTTTACAAATTCAAGCCACCTTCGTTAACGCATATTCAACTCCCGCTGCGTAAACAGATACTGCAGTGACTTTTGATCTGTAAACATGTGAAATCTCTCCCCCAAGAGATAATGTCTCCATATCCGCAATGCAAACATGACTGGCGCTAACTCCAAGTCGTGGGTGGGATAACTCCTCTCGTGAGGCTTAAGCTTGCGGGAGGCATAAGCTATAGCCTTATCCTTATGCTAAAGCACATCCCCAAGTCTTAGTAAGGACGCATCAGTATAAACTAGTTATTCCACTCCCGGCCTGGGTACTGCTAGAACTGGTACTGAAGTTAGCTTGTCCTTCAGCTCATCAAAGGCTAATTGGGAGGTATCATCCCATATAAATGGCGCCCCCTTCCTAGTCAAGTTTATCAACAGACCTACTATCTTCGAGAATCATCGAAAAACTACCTGCAGTATCCTGTCAGCCCCAAGACACTACGTATCTCTGTCGGCGTTGCGGGTTTTCCCCACTCCCTTAGCACTGACACCTTCCCCAAATCTACGAATATCACTCCTTGAGAATTAATGTTCCCCCAAAACTGAACCTCCCTCAGATAGAACCCACACTTCTCATATTTCACATACAACTTGTGCTCAGGTAGTGTCTTCAAAACTAGTCTCAAATGCTCGGCTTGATCCTCCTCTGTCCTGGAATGAATCAGCATGTCATCAATGAAGACAATGACAAACTGATCTAAGAACTCTCTGAATACACTGTTCATTAAGTCCATGAATACGATCGGTGCGTTGGTCAGCCCAAATGGCATAACCTTGAACTCGTAGGACCTATATCTCATTAAGAAGGAAATCTTAGGCACGTCTTGCTCTCTGATATGTAACTGGCGGTATCCCAACCTCAAGTCTATCTTAGAAAATTAGGAAGCACCCCTCAACTGGTCGAATAAGTCATCGATTCGGGGAAATGGATACTTATTTCGTATCGTGACCTTATTCAACTCTCGGTAGTCAACACTCAATCATAATGACCCATCTATCTTCTTTACAAACGGTACGAGAGAAACCCAAGGTGAAGTACTCCTACGGATGAAGCCCCATCCTAACAAGTGCTCGATCTGATCCCATAGCTCCCTCATCTCTGTCAGAGCCATACGGTGAAGTGCACGTGCTATCGACCGAGTGCCTGGTGCCAAATCTATACCAAACTCTATTTTTCTGCTGGGCGATAATCCTGGTATGTCCTAAAATACATCAGCGAACTCACAAACAATCAGAATCAAATCAAGTGGTATCACCACCTCCTTAGAGGTCTCCTCCTCTCTATAATATAAATGAGTGGATGAACCCTCCCTCCGAGCGAGGCATTGCCACCAAAAACATCTCCTGACCCGGTATGGAAAACATAATACTACGACTATAGAAATCAATCATGGCTCTATATATAACTAGACAATCCATCCCGATAATCGCATCATACTCGTGCATATATAATGCAAGCATATATGTAGGTAAGAACAATCTCCCGATCACTATGCCCATTCCCCTACATATAAATAATATCAATGACCCATAGCCCAATGGTGAATCTACACTAGTAAATGTTCTCTCGGCAGTGTCTAGTAACCCCGTGGGGTGTGCAAAACTAGTGGTAATAAAACTATGTGATTCCCCCGTGTCAAACAATATCCCCCCCCTAAAGTCCCTTAGATATAAAATGTACCCTCAACCATGGGTAAAGCCTGGGGAATTGCGGCCTGATGGATGTTGTAGACATGCCCATACTGTAGCTAATCCTGTTGGACTCAAACGACTGGAAAAGTTGGTATCTGCGGTGGCGCTGTGAGAGCGGCTTGAAATATCGATTGCTAGGGATCCTGACGACCACCCTACAACTGCTGCAGGGCTCCTGACGAGTGCCCTGTTGCTACTTCTACAAGGACAATCATGATGTTTGTGTCCAGTGTTGACACAAATAAAGAATCTCCTTGGAAAGTGTCCTCCCCTTTACCCTTGTTGTCCTTGGTCTTAATGGTCGTTACCACCCCTACCTTAGCCCTGCTGGCCTTATGAAAAACACTGATGGCCCTGCCTAAAACCTCCCCTCCCCTTCCTATAGCCACCAGATCTGAACATCTTAGGAGGGTCCCCTCAATCGGAACTCTACTTACCCTGTATCTACTGACCTTGCACTGCTTGTACCCCACTGGAACCATTTCCTCTTCTACAACCCTGTTGGCTGGACTCCCCCACTCATTTGTTTCCCTTCATATGGAAGCGATGATCTTGGTAGTGTAGTGAGGCAGCATTAACCACATCAGAATATGTGGCCAATGAAAGATTTCCTAACAGATGCTTGTGAATCCTCCATGTCAAACCATCCATAAACATCCTAATCTTCTTCTCCTCCATAGGTACCTCATATGGCACTATATTCATCAGCTTCATGAACTCTTCCTCGTATTCGGAAATTATTTTCCATTCCTAGGTGAGGTTTATTAACTTCCACCTCATCTCAATCTGAATGATGAAGGGGAAATATTTGCGGTCGAACTGCACCCAGAAGTTCCTGATAGTCATGTTATCTCTCTCCTTAGCAATTGTAATAGACTCCTGCCACTTCAGTTCCACTCCCACTAGCTTAAATGTAGATAGTATCTACCTCGAAACCCCAGTGCACTCGTACATCCTCAAGTGCCTCTGAATGTCCTTCTTCCATTGGCTAGCCACTACAACATCTGAACTCCCTACGAGCTCCGAAGGATGAGCCTTCTGGAAGGCATCCCTGACTCACTGACAAGAAGAATGGAATGTGTGAGCTGGTGCTGGGGACACCGTCGATGCCTAGGGTGGGGCTTGATGTACCATGACCAAAGCTTTATTTATCGCTTGTGCTACGATTGCGGCAACCTTCGTAGCATTCATCATGCCCTGAATCGGAGTTATTTGGGGCTCGGGATGGGCATCCGTAGGAGCTCGCTGTGCACATCAGGGTGTCATCTGAAATGAGAAAAAAGCTTAATAAGTCCATAGTAAATATCTCAAATAGCTAAGAGGGAAATTGTCGGATTAAATAATACATCAATCCTAAATATAAGGCTCGATATCAAAGAAAGCTACGCTGGAAGGATAATTAGTTGTGTAGATCCTAGAGCACTCTAGAACCTGATGCTCTAATACCACTTGTGTCACCCTGCCTAATTAAATACTGGGTGATCAGTCCTTTGTTAAATTAAATCGGAATATCCAGTTGGTTCAGAATATGCATCACTATCGAAAACTTTTATTAAAATACTAACCACCTAATATTTGAAAAGGATGATGTCAAAATTTTTTCATTTAATTAATGTAAAACCAAATCAATGAATAATTAACATCTTCCATCCCAACAAAACTCATATGAAAGGAAATGACTGAAATAATAAATGTAACTGGAGTAAACATATCTAGTATAAGCGTCAGATACAATAATCCAACCGAAATAATCCTACAACTAAACTGAATACATAAATGAATCCATAAATCTCTGACTGTCTAATAAAAAAGGGCAACATGCCCTAAAGGAAGTAAATAACTCGGAATGAAGAAGTGATAAATATGGAAGTGTCTACTACCGAGGTCCTATAACTTCCATAGCAGCTACAACATGTCAAATGAATGGAACTCATATTCTTGGTGTCCCTGTGGCTGGGCACCTAAAATAATTTGATAAAAGAAAAATGATTTGCAGGAGACGAGTCATAGCCCGTGTAAAACATTTTAAAAATTTAGAAAGTGTTTAAATGTTGCAGTAAAGAAAATAGTAAGCGTATGTTAGCTTTTCGAACGCTCACTTGAGATTCTCACCTCTCGACTAATGTGCACGCCTAACGCACCTGTAAACCCATTACCTATTCTATCATCTAGCTAGACTATAGACAAAAATCCTTCTAATCACTACCCGTAATACCAACCCGTATTTTTCTTCTAACACTATATTAAATGTTTTCACGAATGTTACCTGAATTTGGGAAATATTTTTAAATCACGTTAAGTGCTCGCTTATTTAAGTTATTCAGAGATTAACATCATTATGTATCTCATCCATATACCTTCGCACAACAAGTATATATATATACACACACACACATACACACATCACTATATATTATATATAATAAAAGGCACCTCTAGACTCATCTATGTGCCCTCATACTCTGCTATCAAGTCCTGATACATCTCGCACTGAATAAGTACAATGGGTTCGAAATCTCCCACGAACCATAAATTTACCATTCACACATATTGGAGGCGAACATGGTTCCAAGCCTATGGTCTACTCACATACCTATGCACCTATATGACCGTTAACACTATCATTCTCAGATAGCTCCTACCTAGGCTCGATGCCCTTGAGGTATCAGTCAAATATCCCCCCGAAGGCTCCTCAAGATAGAACTGTCCCACTTTTTCCAACCTCCCGTGATAGCAAGTATGTAGGTATATTATACATAGAATACATATCATTATAAGCATTCACGCAACTTATCAAGTTAATTAGGTATACAAACAACCCGATTATTTAACTTATACGTAGTATCTCTTATTACTACTTGCATTAACCATCCTAGATTACGAATACTCTCTCACTCGTAACATAGAGATAACTCTCTCCAATTATCATAAATCATCGCACCTATTATATTCCCCACCGATTCTGTTCTACCTGAATTTTAATTAAACAACTAAACATCACTTTAGATAACCATGCTACCTTGGGTATGTAATAGAAGAAATTTTTGAGAAACTGGCACTATCGTTCAAACCAGAAGCTATCTCATTTGAACAAGATAGCATGTTGTTAGAACGACATATCGGCGATATGTGTTCTTGTTCAAACCAGGCTCCATCTCGTTTGAACAAGATTGAGCAGTTTCGTCCCCAACCTGCACCTGCTACGTTTTACCTCCATGAACAGTTCTAAAACCTCTATGAATCAGTCTCAAACACCTTCCATTCAATTCCAACTAAATTTCCCACATAAAAGAAGGATTTCTAACATCTTAAATACATCAATTCATGATTTATTAGTCCACAAAAAAATCCTCAAATTTTCGATTCATAAACCCTATTTCATAATATTTCCAATTAACCCTTTTCAATCCCAGATTTGCTCCACAAATATCAACATATATTCGTTGTTAATCTTTAAATTACCAGAACCATTCAACTTGATATCAATTTAACCCTAATATATCGTTTAATCATGAATTCTTCATCAAATCAAATGCAATTTAAGGAGGTTTCATCTCCTACACTAATATGACTACATTTAATGCTAAGAAAGCAAGATTTAAACACTGTCCTTACGAAAGATGGTTTGATACTTTCATGTTGTTGGTATAGTTGCAACCCTCATTCTCCGATCTATGCGATGGTGGTCACGGTGGTGGAAGAGGTGCACTTGTGGTGGCTCTTCCTTTGATTTTTCTTCCTTTTTCTCTCTTTTGGGTCTCTCTCTGTGTCTAATTTTTTTCTCACGGAAGATAACATAATCTAACCCACATACGAGATATTTTATTTCTCTAATTTTCGTCCTTTAATTTACTCCAAATATAAAATTTACCAAAATACCCTTTCAGGGTGTCGGTTCAGCCTAAAACTGCCCCGGAACCCAAACTAAGCACCCGGGTAGACTTTTTGACTATCTCGACCCTTCCGGACTCGACGGTGCACTCAAAACGATCATATGAGAAAATTATAAATGTTTCACTTTTTATTCCCTTAATTTAGTCCTGACACGACTAACACGCGTCCCGACTTAATTTCTATAAATATCGTATTTTTTTACTCACGGCAACTTTAATATATTCCACAATTATATATTACTTTACTTTCTAAGTAATATTCAACATAATTACAACCAATAACTACTAACTCTTGTCACATTAGTAATTATTTAATTTAAATTCGGATTAATTATAATTAAATTCTCTCCACTTAAATTAATTAATCCCAGTCCCATAATTAAAATCAAATCTATTTAAAAAATACGGGGTATTACATAGGTTCTCTATCCTTGTCTGGATAACTATAAATTTCAAACTAATTAGAAATTTCATACTGTAAAGGAACCTTAACACCTCCATTTCTAAATGCCTTAAATCAATCTAGTCTTGGGTTATGAACATCTCCAAATCTCCAATGGACGTATACAGAACAACCTCATTGACTTTAGCATCCTACATAACCTCGAAATCCTTGGTAAACCCAAAAATCCCCTTAAATCTTTCTTGTTGTGGCTCCCCCCTCCTATTGATATTGTGAAGCTCAATACTAGTGGTTTGGCCAAAGGCAGCCCTAGTCCAGCTACTATAGGGGTATCTTCAGAAATTTTACAGATGAATCTTTTGGTGCATATTGCCAATATATAGGTGCTCAAAATGCCTTTCATGCTGAAATTATTGCATTATATAACTGGTATAATGTCAGTGTATAATACATTATATAACTGTCATTATAATACATTATTTTACTAACTATCAGTGTAGAACATAATTTAAAAATCAAGGTTGAAGAGCTCGATAGAGAGATGGGGTTGATAATAAAATAAGAATAAACCGTGACACATGTTAGAATGGTAACTCACGATATTAGAAGAACACTCAATCGTCACTGTAGCTTGAAAATTAATTTAGTCGATCTGGGTCGGACTTTAGATATTAAGGAATGTGAATTATGGATGCCATCACAAAGAGGGGTAGATTTACAACACTCTCACACTATAAACAATCTAATACCACTTGGAACAAGTGTGCCGATTTATATTCGTATAGTTAATGAAGTGTTTAATAGTGCTAAAGCAATAAGTATAAAATCATTCTTAAGAACACTCTAATATTAATCATGAACACATTAATATGATTAATGTTTAACATACAATTGTTCTTAATAAAAGGATCTTAGATCTTCATGTTTTCACAAAATACGTCTAAAAGATAGAAAATAAGACATACCTTGATCAAAGATCAATCTTGATTAATTGTTCCATCAATCTGCCTTCTTGGAAAAAATGCACTCTAATGGAATCTCGGAGTTTCTCTCCCACCTCAGAAATAGTGTGTTATTAGATGACTCTAGATGGTGTAGAGGTCTCTATTTATAAGGGGAAGAGGGCCGGAATCCTAGTCAAGGTGGGACTCTTTCAAGTCTCCCACTAATGCCACTAACCATCATGTGACTAACGGATAAGGTTTACCCAAATCTTTTAATATCTTTATTTATCACATTCCTAATTAATTATCTGACATTTATTAAAACCACATAAATGGGAAATTCGGAATTTAATACAACTGAAATTAAATAATTAATTTCGTCACTTAACATTAATTTCCAACAGTCTCCCACTTGGTCTTAATAATTCGCATAATTAGATTAGGTATCATAAGGTGCACAATCATTGATAAATTTATTTTGCTGAATCAAATGATTCACGGATGCGAGTCATGGCGGTTCCATACTATTCAAAAGCATGGTTCCTTCCATGTACCACAACACCAATGTTTCATTCAACTAAGCCTTTAATATTGGGTATCATAATGGCCTCATAATGTCCTTTGGAATAAGGACTATTTCTGTCAACAACACTTCATAATTGCATGCATTCACAAAGGACAGAAATGATTGAAATCAGAAACACTTTTATTGAATTCAAGTAATAGTGTCAAACAACTAAGCCAAATAGCAATCATAATTTTACTAATCGAGATCCATCTCTTTGACACGTTCCATAAGGTCTTTTGGAGATAGTCCTTTCGTAATAGGATCTGCTATGTTATCACTCGTACTAATGTGATCAATTGACACTTTTTGTTTTTGAATTTCTTCTTTAACTGATAGGTATTTCATTCAACGTGCTTAGTTACTTTAGGAATACCTAACATTTCTTCATAAAGAAGATTGCAGCGACTTGATAATAGTGTCGACAACTCCAAGTCCCGAAATGAAGTCACGCTGCCAAAATACATAAGTTGTAGCATCAAGCATACTACAAACTCAGCTTTCACAATACTTAATGGATGGATTGTGTTGCACTCCTTCATTATATTGGTTGATAAACCAAAACAAATATTCTTAAGCAAGAGTGAACTTCATACCATCCGTACAAATAGTAAATCTGAGTCACAATAATTGTTCATATTTAAATGAACACATATATCATAAATGTGAGCATATAGTCCTTTAAGTATCTCATTACTTCATACACAACTTTTAAACCCATAAAATTATTTTGATTCTCTACTTTCTAAATCCGTGCTTGTATATAGAGAAAATATATAAACTTACTCCCACTGATCTTAAGGTGTATACAAATATACAACGATTAAAAAAAAATAATGATATTATTTCTTAAAATGCCTCATGTGGGAAACTTATGTTTATAAAATGATCTCCTAAACATATACGCATGGTTTATTAGAATTCAAAAAATAATTTTCACATCCACTTTATGTAACTCTCAATCATAATGAGCTACTAATGTCATAAGAATTACATGTCCTTACATATAATTGAGAAGGTTCATTTATAACCTTTTCTTCATTAATAGTGAAATATTTTACTACAATTTAGCTTTATCTCGTTTAACTACCGTTAGTGTCGCGTTTGGTCTTGATGACCCCCTTATACCCGACTTTGGTGCATCAATTATGTAATTCAACGAGATTTCAACCTTAGTTGTAGTCCATTAGTTTCACTTCTTATGACTTTTGAAAATAAAATCATGTCATTATTTATTCCTTCACCAAATTCATGTTCATGCAGATACCCCACATAATCATTTAGGATAGTAGACCTTTTAGGATCTTCTTAATACTATTCCTTATGATTTCATCTACATTTCTCTCACGGTGACAATACTATCATTTAGTGGTTGACCATTTATCTGTTCTTTGTTGTTTAGACAATCTAACAACTAAAAGAACAAGGATTCAAGAAGGTTATCGTTAATGGAATAAGTACCCTACCTTCCTTTATAATCATATTTCATGATTTTCTACTACCACTGATTTCACCTTTCATAATGAATTTGACTTTAATGCAATAAATACGTGTCAATGACAATTATATGATCTATGTGGGTCCATTTTAAGGGAAGTTTCTCATAATCTCCCACTTGGGCCACATAGGTCATCCTTATATTAGACATCGTAATACCTTAAGAGCACAACTCGATTATCAAAATTTGTAAGAGACATTACAAAAATCTTGCACACGAAAATTATGAAAAAGAGTCTAGATTTAATTTGGTACAAGATTTAAAGAGTTTCATAAAAAATGCTACGATTATGATGCAGGATCAAACAAATCTTTAAAGAACTATGTCCAAACTTTATTTTGTACAAAACATCAAAACTAAAATCATAACCCTTGAAAAATATACATCAAAAGATTCTTTAGAACATATCCCTCACGATCAAGTCTAGACAAACATTTTCCAAAAGAAATTGAGGGTTTATGAAAATAAATGGCGATTTGATTCCCCAAGAACAAAAGAAAAGAATCTTATTAGCATTTCTAGTTTGTTTTGTAAGAAATCCTTGCATCAAAAGTAAATACTTTCTATAACATAGTAAGTATAACTTGAAAACTCTACTGAGATGAAAAACTCATTTCAAATCATAAAAGATACATATTATCTTTATCATTATTAGTCCGAGTGTGCAATATGTAAACAAACTTAATTTGTTTAACCAAATTAAATATGAAATTTTAGAGAAATAAAATGGGATACAATAATATGTGATAAGATAATGAGATAAATTGCTCACTTCATTAATGCTTTGATTTAACAACACACACATCGATTACATGATAAATTGAGTGCATAACCGTGAGTTTTTGTCAGTAGTAACCGTGAAATATCGATTATATGATGCTTGTAGATTACTTTATTGGGTATAATGTTATTTCATTATATTGTACACGACATTTGTGCACAACTTATTTTCACATACTATAATAATGTATGTGATCTATGATGTTCATTCAATCATTCAAAATTGATTCCCTGTAAGGAATAACCTTGCTTGAAGAAATGAACTCAATATACCCCATTAATATCTTTACAATTATAAGCATCATGAGTTACTACTACCATCATCTTTACATTTAATATTCATTGCAATTCTAGTCGGGTCACTGTAGTGACTACCATACATTTCATAATATGAATATTACATTACGTAAAGACTTACATACACAAGTCAATAAATTTTTCACTTATTTTCATTACATATCGCATGATCAATACGCTAAATTATTCATGTTTATGGTTTTCATAACCTTAATTGGTGATATGATAGTGAAAGAAACTATGGCATCTGTGTTTGACGACCATTATTACCTTCCCAAAATATATATCACCACTAACATTTTGTTCAATTATTGTAATCACAATAAATGAATAAACAATAATATGTATGAAACATCATAAAGTATCATCATCATAGCATTCAATATCATACATGGACCCGTAGGCAACCAGAATATGCATGATATTAATGCATTAGTCCAATATTTATATCTTCTGGAATGGAGCACTTTAATGAACACCAAACCATATATTATATAAATATAAGAGATACCCATACATGTGCAAAATACCCGTAATACATGAATAATTATATTATTATCTATTCCTTAATTTGAAATTCACGAAAAATTAGACATAATGTGAAAATCAAATAGACAAAGAGTTTACATGAGATATTACACAAATAATAGTAAATGGAAGACACAAATCATTTACTTTCGCTTCATCACTTATGTATGAGTAACAAATCAGAAATATTGACCCAAATCATTCATGGTCATACTAATGCACAATATGGTTATAATCACAATTATCATACTAGTGACATATGTAAATATGACTTTTTAACATTGATGCCAATTATTTAACATTTACAAAAATTCCAATGTTTATTTGATTCAAATTTCAGCATGTGTTGCGCTTCAATTTAACCTTATAACAAACATTAGGATAATATGAAATGACTACAAGTATAGTATCTTCACATGTAATCTTAGCCTGTATTTGGCATTTGATTAAACTGAATGAATACCTACTTATGAGTCTCAAAATTTGCAAGTCATGCATTCAAATATGCATGCATGCAACGAATAAATCTAGTATCCGCACATATGAATTGTAGCCTGTGTTTGGCATTTAATTCAACTTAATGGGAGTACTAGTCTTAAAATAAACAATAATTCTGATTTTCAACCACATGAATCGTTGGCCTGTGTTTGGCACGAGACTCATTAAAACATGAATATCATAATATTTAACAATATGAATCATTGGCCTGTGTTTGGCACGAGATTCATCAAAATATGAATATTAACAATAACACAAGTCTAATATCCGACCATATGAAATATGTTGGCATGTGTTTCGCACGAATATTCAACTAAAAAGGATCATTAGAGCAAGGTTTTATCACAGTTCTAGATAAAACATACATGAAATATGGGAAAACTTAAATTTTCACACACAACAAAAATTGCAAGGGTCGAATATTGAATTGTTGACTAAAATTTTGGTATATTTCATCTACATTCCGAATATCACGGAATCTGTGTTAATCATCACATAATATTCAGATTGTAAAGATATATTACCCTATAATTCATTTATCATGGTCCCATAATTTTGGCATCTGTGTTTGTTGCCTAATTCATTTAATACCATGATTAATGGACTTAATGTCAACTATTCTGTTTTTACAAAACTGGTTCTAATGTTGTTCAATTCAGATATTAGCATGTGTTGCGCTTCAATCCAATTTTATAACTAACATTAGAATAAGTCTTTAATGAATGTAAGTATATTATTCGTACATGCAGTCTCAGCCTGTGTTTGACCTTTGACTTAACTCAAATGAATAATTGTTTACATGTCTCAACTAAAATATAGTTAATCATGCATTAATATTAACTAGAATATGTAATCTATCAGTAATCACAAAGATACCAATAGTAGCTCGAATGCCTCAAAAACATAATTTTTCTGGAAGTCATAAACATTATTTATGTAAAATCAATGCGCCAAAAATATTATACTCAAAACTTAATGTATAATTAATGGTCCAAATATAAATGCATACACAATAATCTAATATTTACAATTATAGATTAAGATACTTTTATGTCTTCTCCATCCAACATCATATAAATATTATTGTCGAAACATCAATTCATAATTACATTAGGACCTTTGGGCAACCAATTATAGATCATGCACAATAACCTAATATATCGAAATGTTATTGTCAAACACATAATCATACATCTAATATTCAAAATTTTATATTGAACCCTTTCATCAATACAAAATAATACATAACATGAATATTAGAACAACCGTGAACATAAAGAAAAACATCCCCCGTGGTAAAAAAAAAAAATACATAATATTTGAAAAAAATTCGTGATTTTTGCCAAAAATAGAAAATTTGAGTTAGAACCACAGAGATGTAGATAATTACTCCAGGATCTCAAAACAATTTGCGGAATTCAAAAATCAATTTTCTGGAGTTAGATATTGACGTCAACATTATTACCAAAAACGGCAAAAACGCAATTTTAAGGGTCTTAACGACGTCAAAACGCAAAAATAAGATGGTGCCCATTGTAAACAATGGGTTTTGTTTATTTCGACGTTTCCAGTCGACCATGTCAGTTTCGTAAAATTCCGAGCAAGTTTTGACCTTTCATTCTCACCAGTGAGTATTGGCGACAGAAGAAAAACGTCACAGAAAATCTCAGACACACTTTAAGAGCAGATTTAATGACAGATATAAGACGTCGCAGAAGGTCTCAGGCACAAAAGCAATTTAATGACATAAATAAAAATGTCGCAGAAAGTCTCAGGCACATATATCATTATAGACGAACATCAATAAGGAAAATCACGAGATCTTAAACTTTAGCTCTGATACCACATATAAAATCATTCTTAAGAACACCCTAATATTAATCATGAACACATTAATATGATTAATGTTTAACATACAATTGTTCTTAATAAAAGGATCTTAGATCTTCATGTTTTCACAAAATACGTCTAAAAGATAGAAAATAAGACATACCTTGATCAAAGATCAATCTTGATTAATTGTTCCATCAATCTGCCTTCTTGGAAAAAATGCACTCTAATGGAATCTCGGAGTTTCTCTCCCACCTCAGAAATAGTGTGTTATTAGATGACTCTAGATGGTGTAGAGGTCTCTATTTATAAGGGGAAGAGGGCCGGAATCCTAGTCAAGGTGGGACTCTTTCAAGTCTCCCACTAATGCCACTAACCATCATGTGACTAACGGATAAGGTTTACCCAAATCTTTTAATATCTTTATTTATCACATTCCTAATTAATTATCTGACATTTATTAAAACCACATAAATGGAAAATTCGGAATTTAATACAACTGAAATTAAATAATTAATTTCGTCACTTAACATTAATTTCCAACAATAAGAATTATACATACATGTCCTTTGAAGTGTTTAATATTGATTGGAATGAACAATCTGCAAAAATATATGATGTGATGGTTTTGATTCTCCCTGTGAATGGTATTAAAAAAAATGGCATGACCATGAGTTGGAGCTTATGGAAGTTGTTGTTGTCCACGTAGTTGTTGCTCTATCTCATGCTGTAATTTTGGAAGAGTCCATGCAGTCCCGCGATCAACTTATGGAGTATAATGTTGCTTTAGACATAGCTCGACAAGTGGTGGAGATGGATATTCGTTCTAGTAATAATTTCCTAGATGTGATGAACCATGAAATGAGGACACCTATGAATGCAATTATCGCATTGTATTCACTCCTTCTAGAAATAGAATTAATCCAGAACAAAGGGTTATGATAAAAATCGTACTTAAGAGTACCAACCTTCTGGAGACGCTCATTAATGATGTTCTAGATCTTTCTAGACTCGGAGATGGTATCCTTGAATTAGTTACCAAATTTTTGTATCTCCATGGGGTGTTCAAAGAGGGGAGGAATTTAATAAATCCTATTGCGATAGTCAAGAAGTTATCTATGACCCTGAACTTGACTCTGGATCTACGTGCCTATGCTATTGTTGATGAGAAATGTCTTATGCAAAACATCTTCAATGTAGTGGGAAATGTTGTTAAGTTCACAAAGGAAGGTTATGTTTCGGTTGAGGCTTCTATTAGAAAACAAGAGTATTGAGATACTGGTGGCCTCAAAAGTCGTTTCCCATGTCTAGTGATGGCCACTTCTACTTACTAATGCAAGTTAAAGACTCTGATTGGGGTATCCTACCGTAAGATATTCCACTCCTTTTCACCAAATTTTTAGTGTCCCGAAATGCATCAACACGGAGAAACACTGGTGCAGGTCTTGGGCTCGCCACTTAAAAAAGATTTTTGAATCTCATGGGAGGTCACATATGGATTGAAAGTGAGGGACTGAGCAAGGGTTACACACTTACATTCATTATTAAAGTCAAAATTTGAAATAACCCAAACGAACCCATAATGCAACAACATTAGGTTATAGTGCCTACTAGAGGTAGACCAAATCAAGGTAGTGGTGATCTCATTGGATATAAACAGCTCCTCGATGATTGTGGGATAGCTTCTTCCGTTGTTCCACGTTACCAGAGAAGTTTTTAGGCGTTTTAAGCATCGTTCGACCCATATTATGTAAGTATATGTTTTTTAGGCTATAAGGAAGTGAGGGTGTACGATGCATAAAAGGTAGAACTGCTATATGTTGTTTTAAAATTAATACATCAAAGCTTTTTCATGCTTGATTTGAAAAAAAAAGCTATTTGTGTATAATACATTATATTACTAACTGCCAGTGTATAATACATTATATAACAGTATAATACATTATATTGGTATGCATTTTATATAACAAGGCTGCCAAACAAGATAACTGGATTTTATCATACATAATAAAACTGTGAGTATAATACATTATATACACTATACATTATATAACTATCAATGTATTATATTACTAATTGTCAGTGTATCTTATATACATTATACTCAAATGACCCACATTGAGTATGTTACATGTGATCATGTCCACATGTGACCTAACACCACTATATACGGGATTTTAGACATAGCTACTACAATAAATACGTATTATTGAGGTATTAAAGTGTAAAATACCTTGTTATAAAACCTTAAACAACTTCATTGTTATAAACCATTAAACAACTTAATTTTTTTAGTCCAATACTATATATCTCATATACATTTCCTCTTGTCCTATAATTCAACCTAATAAAGTACATACATCCTCCTAGAGAGTTGTTTACTTAAAGGGTTCATTATTTTCCTTATGATAATCCTTTTCTCCCTATGGTATCATTTGATACTCATATCTTTAATACCAATATTATTTAGATATTTATAAATCTACTGATCATTTTAATGCTTATCTAAATATCCAAGATGTTACTATCTTTTGAAATCGGATTGATAATAATTTATTTTGTATTTTGTGCAGAATGATGATGGAGTTGCTTGAAGTAGTTATTTTTATGGGAGCTTGGAGATGTGGTTTCTTCTATTATGGATTCATATAGTCGTTTTTTATTTGATGCAGATAGCTTCTTGAAGATATTTTGACGTTGCTTATTTTTGGATATCATTTGATGTAAAATGATGAATTATAATTTTTGGACATCATTTGATGTAAAAGGATTTTTAGTTAACTTTTTTTTGTACTTAATACTTGAAGTGGGAGAATGTATTGTTTTACATGATATATATTTGGGTTTGAGCAATGGGAAATATAGTTTTGGATTATAAATGTTTACATTATGCCGTCTTTAGATAATTTTCAATGATTATTGCTTGAAAAACAGTAGCAAAATATTATTATTGTAAAATTATAGCGAAAAAATAAAATACAGTGGTTATAGCAACAATTTTTTTGTTGCCAATAGTTATTTTATATCTCCTTTGAATATAATATAGCAACCTACTTGTTTAGTTGCTAAAAACCTATTTTTAACAAAAAAGTTGAATGTGTTGCTAAAAGGCATACATTTGGCTACAAAAGAAGTTGTGATGCGAAATATATACTTTTTGGAGATGTAAATATTTTGTTACCGAAGGTTGGCCTATATGAAATTTGGAAACATAAATAATATTTTTGGTCAAAAAGTTTAAAAATATATAATATGCATTTGGCAACACATTATACTTTCGACAAATTAATTTGTTTTGTCGCCAAAAACTTTCCCACACAGACTTTGGGAGGCTGGCAACATAATGGATTTTATTGCCAATAACTATTAGTGACATATTTGTAACTATTAGTGACATACATTATATGAAACCTATGTTTCTTTTTCTTGTAGTGATAGACGGGGTCGAACGGTGCGTTGGCCTGCGATGCTACCACAATTCCCCAAGAGACATCCTTAAGGATTCCGTCATATCCTTCATAGGATAGACATTTCTTATACGTGGAGGAACAATGTGATCCTATCCCACTTGATACAAAAGTCACCAAGGAAGATAAAAAGAAGTCTTATGAAGACCCATAAGTAGAGCATATAGAAAATGATCCGATTGTTAGACATGCTTCAGTTCTCCCCACCAGGTAAGAAACCAACGTATGCAAATGGATTTGTTTGGTAAGAGCCAGTAAGTCCAATCATCGACCGATGGATCAAAATATGTACAAGACTGAATGAATAAATAAGGAATAATAGCCAGATGATATTCAGGGGGTGTAAATAGATGAAGTCTCTTCAAAAGTAACATATACAACATAACTTGACTACCTCAGAAGAAGGTATAATAGTTCTCGCTCAATGTGTTAAGAATGTTTTTTGTCTCCACTTATATAGTGATAATAGGGTTACATCGATAGCCCATACACGAGTCTATGTAAAATACTTGTTGTTTAGAACTCAGGTCACCCATTACCAAAAGCATTGTAGCGGTCAAAACCAAGGCTACCACACTAGCAAAACCATTATCCATGAAATCCCTCTAGCGAATCGAGTACAGCACCACACAAAGATTGATAGTTCCCCCCTCCCCCCCCCCCCCCCCCCCCATGGTTGAGAAATTGATGGGGAAATATGAAGTAATTCATCTCGAACCTCCCATAAAGAAGGAGAAAATTTAAGTGTAATCGCAAAAATCAAAGGTTTGATACCGAACATGGTAGAAAATTATTCATACGTTGGCCACACTTTGTGCAAACCAAAGTGAAACACGTGATCTTCAAGATGACAAAATTATAAAGCCATCTGTAGCGAACCCCAATTAATTGAATGAATGCGCTGTAACTAATTCAGGCTCAAGTTGAAAGCCTCGCAATTAAGATTATATATAATCATAAATTAAAAAACCTCCGAGATAGGCAACAAACATTTCTATCATAGGTAGATAGTATGAAGTTGAAGGCAAAGAAGAAAATGAGAAATTTTGGTTCTAAACCCCCCACCTTAAGCCCCATTTTATACTTCAATTCCTCCACAAAATGACAAAATTGATGAACGAACACAATTAATGAAAGAATGCAAGCACCAAGAGTGCAACAAGAGTAAAATAAAAGGTTGAAAAGAAAATTTACCTGTGCAGATGTTCTGACAAGCGTGTCCGACGTATGCCGATCGACACTCCCTATTTTGGGAAGATTCCCTTTTCCTTTTTATTTCTCTCATTTCCAAATAAGTCCCCTTGAACTTAATTTTTACAAAAGAGTTTTCGGACATTTCTTTAGTTAAACATTTGAAACATATTTCAAATTTTCAAAAAATATATTTCCTTACTTTTCTTTCAAATAAAACCGTTAGTTGAAAATTAAAGTGCATATAGAATAAGTCATTAACTCAAGATAATTAAAATAGAAAATGCATCACCATATATACACATATATAATTATTGGTTTTTCCTTTTGACAATTTTCAGGCACATCAAAAGAAAATTAAAAAGAACAAAAAAATATAGTTAAAATTTGTTGGAGCATACCCGGACTTTCTAGAAACCTGACCTAACACCACTATGCATGATGAGTGGGTTTCTCTTAAAGGTGGGAAGTAGACCCCCCACTTTCGAAGCTTAAGCTTGACGGACAATTATCAACATAAGACTGAGTTATCGTTCGTGTATAATCATCCGTGGAAGATATCTAGTCTCAAATAACGGGCAATGGGGATGTACACATAAGCCCAATCTAAAAAAGAAAATCCAAGAAATTATATCATGTCAATAAAATGATTGATAATGCTAGAAATCATATCAAAGTCATTCTCAATCATCACATTAAGTATAAAAGCCTAAATAAGTAAATAAAGAGAAATAGAACAGAAGATGTAGAGTGGTTCGGTTATAAAATGAGCCTACGTCCACTCTGATGCTTTACTCGTATTACATACAATTTGTAATACAAAATAGGTTTGTTATTATTAGAGGTGTATAAGAGAGAGAGAGAGAGAGAGAGAGAGAGAGAGAGAGAGAGAGAGAGAGAGAGAGAGATAAATACATGAGAAATGTAGCCATGTGCAGTGAGAGATGCAGCCTATAGAGCAAGTCTATAGAGGGCTACGGACTGTTTGTGACCTGTGAGATTCTAGAGAGATTGAGTGGGTAGATATTTGGGTAGGTTTTTGTGACACCATGCCTAATTAATTACCGGGTGACCAATCCTTAATTAATCAATTTCAGAATATCAAGTTGGTTCAGATAATGCACCACTGTCAAAAACTTAATTTTAATTTAATAAAACTAACCACCTAATATTTAAAAAGGGTGATTTCCAAATTTTATCTTATCATTAACTATTACCTAAAGAATACTAATAAATACCATGCATCACGCTAACATAAGTAAAGTCTGACTGCAGTAAAATAAATGTCTGGAGTAAACATCTCCAGGTACAATCCCATACAATAAATCCAATAAAAGAAATCAAATCTAAGGGAGAATTTAAAATGACTAAATCTATGAAAGTAAAAATAAGTAAGGACGACATGTCCAACAGAATGAATAACTGAAAAGGAAAGAATGAGCTGAGTTGTCTACTAGCAATAATCCTGCAACTTTCACAACAGCTACAGCACGACAACTGAAAAGAGTCTCCTAAGGCTAGTGTCCCTGTGGCTGGGCACCTAAAATAATGGAGCAACAGAAAGATATATAGAAAAATGGGTTAGAGCCCGAGTTGAAAACAGTTTAAAATAGCAAGTGCTTAAATTGATTCAATTAGCACAATTATTAATCAAGTTAACTTAGCGTACTCACTTGAGATACTCACCCCTCGATCTAGTGTGCACGTCTAACGAGCCTAACTACCCATACTAGTCATGATGCCCTGACTGACTACTAAATGTATAATATGATGTTTAAAAGTCTCCCTAAATAACTCAAAACCGACGTACTTATGATTTTGATATAGAATTAGGATTTCTTTAGTTTATTCTCTTATTCTTCTAAATGCCCAACTGATAGTACCATATGTGTACATATAAAAATAGCATCAACAACATAAGATACCAAACATGATTTCTGGTATACACACATTACTCACCTAATGTATACATATTAAATTATATTAATATAGCAATATTCACCCTTGGTTGAGAAACCCTTGGTGCTACGCATACTCGGTTATCTAGTCCATTTGCAAAGCTCACGCATAGAGGACAACTGGTTCAATCTCTCGAGAACCAATAAGACATAAACACCTATTAGAGGCGAACAAAGTCCTAAGACGATGGGCTACGCACATACCTATGCACCCATACGACTGTCATCACTATCTTTCTCATTGATAGTCCGTACCTAGATTCCATGCTCTAGTGGTACGACTCTAAATCCCCCGAAGGCACACAGGATCCGAACGTCCACAACGCACTAACCTCCGTTCGATAGCCAGTAGCAAGGTATGTCATACACATAATACTTTAATCAATAAGCATACCCACAACTTATATAAATTCATTAGCTTTCCCACAGTCTAGTGTTTGTAGCACATATATTATATCTCTTATTATAAGCCATACTTTATTCGTGTGTACTCTACCTTGTATTTTCGCACCTCCTTAATTCTATGGATTTTATACCTTCTGAGGGTCGACATATTCCCCACTCACTATTAATTATTAATATAAGTCACTCGACGATCATACTGATTTAACACTCACATAAATAAGCCTATGGAGAGTTTGAACAAAAATCGGCCTAAAAAGGGTCATTCTAAAATCTCGTTAGAAGGCTCAGAAATCTCATTCGAACGAGGTCGTTCGAACTAGGTGGTTCGAACGAAGGTACTTCGAACGAACCAATAAACTCGTTATAAGGGCTACTGTAATCTCGTTAGAAGTCTCATTCGAACGAGGTCGTTCGAATGACCTGGGCTAGACTTCTAACGAAATTTTTGAAGTCACCCAGTTCTTCTCCAAAGTCCATTTTTCCAAATTTTATCTTCTCCAATCTCACCCTAAATCCATTCCAACCCAATTACAAGTTTCCCAAACTAATCTAAGTCACCCTAGAACATTTCCTAGCATAGTTTTGGGGTCAAAACTAATCATCATTTAATTTCAATAAATTCCTAAATGTTACCATCAACCATATTAACATAAACCTATAATTATTTGTCCATAAAAACTCCATTTTCATTTCGTGAATTACATCCAATTCACCAATTTCTCATTCCTTTTAAGGGGAAATTCCTCTACATGCAAACCCCCATCTAATTTTCTAACTTTCCTACACAATCTCAACATAGGTAGACCCAAATTGGTATTTGTTTTTTTAAAACCTCAACATACATTAACAAGAGTAATAATTGCTAAAAGAAGAGCAAGATAATCACTTGACTTAAAATGAACTTTCGATTCACGGGGTGAAATTGGTATAGGAACGATCCTCCTGACACGATTTACGCGTTGGTGTACTTTTTGTTGTGAAAGGTTGAGTTCTTGACTAAGGCTCTAATGGAGTCTCCTTCTTCTTCCTTGGTTCTCCCTCTCTTTTCCTCTCTTTTCACGTAGGTTGAAACTGACGACTACTAACCCCAAATGTCTTTTAATTAAATCTAATTTTCGTCCATATAATTACCCAAAAATTTCAAAAGACCAAAATACCCCTCTGGGGTGTCGTTTTGGGCTAAAAAGTCCTGGACTCTAATTTAAATACCCGAGTAGTGTTTTCTGACTATTTCGACCCTTTCGGACACTCTGGTGCACTCAAAATAGTCGCCCGAGTTATACAAAAATAAATTTTCTTTTGACCCTCCAAATATATATAAATGACGCGACTCATACGCTTCCTAATTTTTTATAACATAACTGCCGTGTATATCATTCCCGACCATACTAATAATTACTAACTCTCATCCCGCTAGTGATTATTATCATAAAATCGGATTAATTTCAATTTAAATTTTCTCCCTTTAATTTAATTAATCCCCATTTTCCATAAAAATAATTATGCGTAAAAATACGGGGTATTACAGTTTTCGCTACCAAAACTTGTCTTACTAAATAAGGAGTGAGCACTTATGTTTATAGAACTTAAAGGGAGGGGTCACGTTCATAGAGCACATGACATGTGGATAAGTGATGCAAGTGGGGAATCCTTCTAGATTTTGGACATATGGCAAGTATGTGAGGGCATGACTAAGTCTGCAGTAGGGTATATGCTACTAAAGAGGTATGTAGTGATGACTTATAAAGGATGTAGCAATGGCCTTACATTATTCCATAATTGGTGTATTGTTGTAGCCTGTCTGAGCTCCTGGAAGCAATAATATACATAAGACCTCTGCAATCATGGTACCAACATTGGGCATATCAATAGGCACCCAAGTCTCAGCTCCATGAGGTTGTGAGTTGGTGTTATGATTGTATTTTATGCCCATATGTCGCGGTGTCATTGCAGATAATCACATTATTCCTCTATTGAGAATGCCAAAGGCTTCTGCGGGTGGCCCAAAATTTATGACCCGTCAAATTATAGTGCCTTCTTATATATATGGAACCATGTCGTGGCTTCATTACCTTCTAAACATCTTTAAGATTATTTCGTCAAGGCAATTTCAGGTGATTGTTCAAGCTTTTTGTAATACCCCGTATTTTTTAAAATATTTTAATTATGGGATTAATTAATGTAAACGAGGAAATTTATTTATAATTAATTCGAATTTAATTAAATAATTACTAGCGTGATGAGAGTTAGTATTTATAGGTGAGAATTATTTCGAATATTACTTAGTGAGTAAAGTAATATATGATTATGAAAATATTAAAGTTGTTGTGAGTGAAAAATACGACAGTTATGGAAATTAAGTTGGGACGCGCGTGTTCGTCGTGTCAGGATTTGATTAATAAGAATAAAAGAAAATTATTTATAAGTCACTCAAATGGTCTTTTTTAGTGATCCATTGTGTCTGTAAGGGTCGAGATAGTCAGAAAATTCTACACGGGAGTTTAGTTTGGGTTGCGGGGAAGTTTTGGGCCGAACCGACATCCCGGGAGGGCGTTTTGGTAATTTATATTTTTGGAGAAAAATAAAGGACAAAAATTAGAGAAATAAAAGGTCTCCTATGTGGGATAGAATAGGTTATAATCCGTGAGAAACAATGAGACACAAAGAGAGACCAAAAAAGGGATTTATGAATTAGGGTTCTATGAATCTTAATTTGGAAATTTTGGAATTAAGGGTCAATTATTCAAGATTTATTGCTTCTAGGATATTAGAAATCATTCCTTCTTATGGAAATATAGATTGTAATTGACTAGGGGGAGTTTGGGACTAAATTGTAGAGGTTTTAGGGTGCTAATGGATGGAAAACACAACAGTTAGAGGTTGGGGATGAAACAATATATTCTCATTCAAACGAGAGGGGGGGTCTCGCTTGAACGAAGAACCCCTATTGCGCGATGACGTCGTTCTAATGAGGTGCTATCTCGCTTAAACGAGATAGATTCTGGTTCAAACGACATTCTGATTTCTAGGAAATTTCTTTTGTTTCAAATATGAGTGGCATGTTTATCTAAGAGTGATGATTAGCAGTATGAACTGGATTTTAGGGTAGTGCGAGATTTTAGGAAATAAATTGGGTATAATACGTTATGATAATTGGAGAGACGATCTATCCCCAAAAATTACGCGCAAGGGAGTATTCGTAATTTAATAAGTATAATGAAACTAGTAACGAGAGTAATACTACGTATAAATTAAATATTTGTGTTATGTGTATACCTAATGAACTTGATAGGTTGCGTGAATGCCTATAGTGATATTTATTATGTGTATGACGTACCTATTATACTTTCTACCACGGGAGGTTTTAAAAAGGGGAAAGTCCTATCTTGAGGAGCCTTTTGGGGGATATTTGACTTGTGCCTCAGAGCATGAAACCTAGGTATGTGTTATCTATGAGAATGATAGAGATGACAGACATATAGGTGCGTAAGTATGTGCGTAGCCCATAGGCTTGAAACTATGTTCGCCTCAAATATGTGTGTTTTGTAATTTATGGTTCGTGGGAGATTCCAAACCCAATGTCCTTATTCAGTGTGAGATGTACCCAGACTTTATAGCGGAGTATGAGGGCACAGTAGCTGAGTCTAGAGGTGCCTTTTTAGTATATATATATATATATATATATATATATATATATATATATATATATATATATATATATATATATATATATATATATATATACCAATAATGTTACTTACTTTGTGATAGTATGTGGATAAGATATATAATGATTTTTTTTTAATAACTTAAGTAGATGAATACTTAACTTGATTTACATTTACTTCCCAAATTGAGATAATAGTTGTAGAAACATTTAACATGGTATTGCATGGGAAATACGGGCTGGTATTGCGGGTAGTAATTGGAAGGATTATGTCTAGAGTCTAGTTATGCGTAATAGTATAATTAAAATGGATTTAGAGGTGCGTTAGGAGTGCACATTAGTTGAGAGGTGAGTGCTCGAAAAGATAACATGCACATAGTATATTGTTTTATTGCAATTTTTAAATACTTGCTAAATTTTTTTAAATACTTTACACTCGGGCTCTAACTCATTTATTGCGAATCTCTTTCCTTTTGTCAAATTATTTAGGTTCCCAATCACATGGATACCAAGCATAGTAGTTCCATTCATTTGACATGTTGTAGCTGTTGTGGAAGTTAGAGGGCCTCGGTGGTAGATGCCTCCATGATTATCATTTCTTCATCTTGAGTTATTTCCTTCAGTTAGGTCATATTGACCAATTTCTATTTTGACATTCAAAGATTGTGGATTTAGTCATTTTACTCCTTTCAGTTGTTGGATTTTTCGTTGGATTATTGTATTTAGTATTTTGGCCTGAACTGTTCACACCAATCACATTTATTATTCTATTTATTTTATTTCATATGAGATTGTTTTGAATTGTGAATGTTTCTTTATATGTTAATTTGGTTTATATTAATTAAAAGATAAAATTTTGACATCAACCCTTTTAAATATTAGGTGGTTAGTGCTATTAATAAAGCTTATGGAAATGATGCACATTGTGAACCAACTGGATATTCTAATTTAATTTATTAAATGACTGATCACCCGTTATTTAATTAGGTGGGGTGTCACAGGTGGTATCAGAGCATCGGGGTCTAGTGTCATTAGGATTTGTGCAGCTTTACTACGTTTCAGTGTTACATTCTTTGATATAGAGCCCTATTATAAGATTGTTGCATTCATCTTCATATGTATGTTTCTCCTTCTATTCAGTATAATTGATATGAATTATATGTGAATTCGGGTGAGTTTTATACGCCGAACAACATAGGACGACCATCGAGGTCCGTTAGAAACACTGCAAGAGGAAAGGCTCAGTTGAAGATATAAAGTATTCTAGGAAATAATAAATGAAATAGAAGTCGCCACGATTATGGTTCAGACAGATGACGCAAATTGAATCATCAGAGTGCGGTAGTTTCCCCATACACCGTCGTAGAGAATGGAGGTTGAAATTTAAGACTCAACCCATGTAGCTGTCAAAGGGGTAAGGAAAAGTAAAAGGATTTTTCAAAGAACCACTCATAAAATTTAATTTGCTTTGAACATTTTGGAATGGTTTAAATATGTAAATTGATAATTTATAATTTAAGGGTAATATGTGTTAACTTAGCCTCAGAGCTAGGGTTTATGAGAGGAACTATATGAGGAATAATGTGGGTGATGATACGGATACGAGGAGAAAAAGGAGTGTGATAGGCTAATGGAAGGAGAAAATCCCAAAATAGTTTCATAGGGTGAAGTGCAGTGACTTTTCAGCTTTAAGTTTGGATTAAAATTTTCTCATAAGAGTAGTACTACCATATTGGGAGATAGTTGCCATATAAGGATTTAGATAAGGAATCAATCGAGAAATATCGGGTGCATTTTAACCACAGGTTTTTTTCATCTGATATTCAAATAGAAGTGTGAAGGAAGTTTCTAGACTTTTCCCAGGAGAGATGAACAGAGGCTAATTGTTATGACAAAAGTATCCATATAAGACTACTTCCAACTGGGGAGCTAGGTAATGAAAAGTAAAGTTCCTAGGTTTAATAATGGACTCACGAGTAAGAGTCGCTAATAATTACGAGAATTCAGTCTTGGACAATGTATACACATGACAACAATGACATAATTTTAATGTTTACATCAATGCTTTCATCAGAAAGGAGCCAAGAGAGTTGAAGAACACATCTAGAAAATGACAGGATTAATGGTAATTAATAATAGTGTTACACCACAGATGGATACCCAATAGGGGACTCATTTAACTTATGTAGATCAATGGGAATTTCCATTTAAAAATGATGGATTTAATTAGGGCCACTTGTAACGATAGAGTGTTCCCAGTACAACAAAGACAAAAGGACAACGGGGATATCATTCGAGGCCAGGACTACCAGGTCTGAGAGAAAGACAAATCTAATTTGGCTAATAGGGCCAAAGAAAGAGATATGACACAAAGAAGTATCCTATGTGTGTAGGGTAGGATTGTAATACCCCGTATTTTTACGCATATTTATTTTACTATGAAATTATGGGAATTGGGATTAATTAATTTAAGACAGAAAATTTATTTCAAAATTGATCTGACTTTATGGTAATAATTACTAGCTTAACGAGAGTTAGTAGTTATCGAAAATAATTATGTTGAAATCATGTTGAGTAATAACTATGTTGAACATTACATAGTGAGCAACGTAATAGATGGTTTCGGAAATAATAAGATGACCAGGGAATGAGATACACGGTAGTTAAGATATAATTATTCGGGACACGCATATGTGTCGCGTCACTCTTATATATTTGGGGTTAAAAAGGTAAATTATTTTTATATGACCCGAACGACTATTTTGAGTGCGCCAGTGTGTCCGGAAGGGTCAAAATAGTCAGAAAACACTACTCGAATGTTATATTTGGAGTCCGAGACATTTTAGCCCAAAATGACACCCCGAAGGGGTATTCAGGTCTTTTGATATTTTTGGAATTTAAATGGATGAAAATTAGGAATTAAAATAAAGGTTGTACATGGGTTAGAGGTTACTACCAGTTTTCAACCTACGGGAAAGAGAGAGAGAGAGAGAGAGAGAGAGAGAGAGAGAGAGAGAGAGAGCGAGAGAGAGAAAGAAAGAACCAAAGAGGAAGAAGAACTCCATTGGAGAACTAAGCCAAGAACTCAAGGTTTCCCACCAAGAATTACACCAAAGTGTAGATCGCGACGAGAGGATCAACTACATACCCATTTTAGTCCGAGAAGCAGAAATCCATTCCAAGGCAAGTGTTTATCTTGCTCCTCTTTTAGCATATATATTATTCCTGATTAATTTAGATTAAATGATATGAAAAAATTGTAATGAAAACTAGGGTTTAATTTGACTGATTTGTAAAGAAATCCCATGAATTGGAGATAGATTGGCATGTTGAAGAAATTCCCATATTAGAACTCTTAATGTTGGTAATTAAATGTTGAAATCACGAAATTAATTGGGGGGTCTTGAAGGAATAAAAGTTTTTGGGTTCATATCAAAGAGATTTATAAGAAATTGAGTAATTTGTGGATTCCTTTGATTCCATAAGGATTTAACCTCTAATTCGTGTAAGGAAGTGTCATATGGTAACTTATAATAGTTTAGAAACAATTACATTAGGATTGGGTTGAGTTTGGAATGACATTGAAGTATGAAGATTGGAGAAAAACGAGTTTGGGGAAGAACATGGACAGTTCAGACATCTCGTTCAAAGAGTTGCCTAGGTCGTTCAAATGGCCTCGTTTGAACGAGCCTTCTAACGAAATTTCCAACGACCCTTCTAGCAAGTTGATGAGTTCATTCGACGTGGGAACTTTGTTCGAACGACCTCGTTCGAACGAGAATCCCTTAACTTCTAAAGAGATTCCAGAATGGGTTTTTAGGGTCCGGTCGAGTTAAAAATCATTCTAGGTTTATCCAAGCGAGTGTATTAACCTACGTGAGTAATGGGTGACATAAAATCCAAAGTTTTAGGGGTGTAGTGATACTTGAGGTATTGAACTTGTATGAAAACTTAGGAGAGAATGTAAGTCCTAGAAAGGTTATATATAAATGGATATCGTGAAGAGTAGAGACGTTAATATTACTTACGTATTATGGTAATTGGGTTGCATGAATGCCTATTAAGTTGTATAAGTTGTGTGCATGCTTATTACTTGGAATATTATGTGTACTACATACTTAGCTACTGGCTATCGAACGTAGGTTAACGCATTATGGACGGCCATATCTTGTGTGCCTTCATGGAGATTTTGAGTCGTACCACTAGAGCATGAAACCTAGGTAGAGACTATTTGTAAGAACGATATTGATGACGGTTTTATGGGTGCATAGGTATGTGCGTAGCCCATCGGCTTGGAACTATGTTCGCCTCCAATATGTGTATTTATTTTATTGGTTCCTGATAGATTGAACCTATTATCCTTCATGCGTGAGAATTTGTAATGGGACTAGAGAGCCGAGTATGCCTAGCACCAGGGGTTTCTTAACCATGGGTGCAGTATTGACATATGTATCAATATGTATACATAGTGAGATTTTTATATGTATACTGAGTTCCTATTATGTGTTGCATATTGGCTACTTTGTTAATGTATATTATTATTGGGTCACCAGTTGAGAATTAAGAATGCTATGAGAATGAATTATAGTATATTTAAACATATTCTTAAATAATAGAGATATATTGTCTTCGGGGTATTTAAATATTATACCCGACATAGTGATTATACCACGTATAGTCAAGTAGAGTATTATGACTAGTATGGGTAGTTAGGCTCGCTAGGTGTGAACTTTAGATGAGAGATGAGCATCCAAGTGAGTACGCTAAGTTAACATGAATAATATTGTGCTAATTAATCAATTTAAGAACTTGTTATATTTAAGCTGTTTTATACTAGGGGTCTGACCCATTTTTCTGCAAACCTCTTTTTTTTGTTTTATTATTTTTAGGTGCTCAGCCACAGTGACACCAGACGTAGGAGATTCCATTCATTTGCCGAGTTGTAGCTGCTGTGGAAGCTATAGGATATTGCTAGTATATGATTTTGAGTCTAATTCTCCTTATCTATCAGTCATTTACTTCTGTTGGACATGTCGTCCCTCCTATTTTACATTCTGAGATTTAGAGTTTATTGATTCTATTATTAGACTTTTATTTCATGTATTTGAATTATTGTATGGGATTTTGGCTGGAAGTGTTTACTCCAGTTCTTTATTTAAATTCAGTTAGTTCTTTCCTAATGCTATTGTGATGTATGGTGATGATTAAATATTTTCCCTTTAATTATGATGATGGTTAATAACAAGATAAAATTTTGACACCAACCTTTTTAAATATTAGGTGCTTAGTTTTTATTAAATTAAAATTTGAGTTTTCGACAGTGATGCATTATCTGAACCGACTTGATATTCTGAAATTAATTAATTAAGGACTGATCACCCGATAATTAATTAGGTGGGGTGTCAAAAGGGTCAGATGTATTGACCTTGTCTATAGCAAGTTAGTGCGAAGGAGCATGATGCCCAACAAGGGTAATAGTTCTAAAATCTTGTGAATCTGTTTGGACAAGAGTGTTATGTCCAGAAAGCATATAGACCGCCAGTGTTATTATCGATTAAAAGTGTGAGGTTTATCCTAGACTAAATGTAGGATATTTGTGTGACACGAGTGAGTCACAGTAGTTCGTTCACACAAAATTTGTGATTGAAAAGGTTTTAGTGGGTGTATTATTTTTATTACTAATGTGTGCTTATATTTTACCATTCAGTAGCAGGGATAATTACTGCCATCTACTGGAAAGTGGGTATAGTCATTGATAGGTTATGTTTTAGTGAATTTACTCATTTCGAGAATTAATCTTCTAGTATGATGTTATCTTGGTTTTGTACTGGTTAGCGACGGGTTGAGCGATGGTGGGCTATTACAACAAGGCTATCGTGTTCGCTATTCCAGGGCATGATTGTGTTATTTAGCGATATGTCACCTGAAAGAGAATGAACTCGCATTTATACTACATCATGGAGGAGACTCCAGAGGTTATAGTTATTTCATTATATCTAATTCATGTGTGTAGGAACTATACTGATATAAGTTGGGGTATATTACGTTTACTGTCAAGTGGGGAAATTTATCTCATTACTGACTTAGTAAGAAAAAAACTAATAATAGTAATAGCGATGTGTTATCGAAACTCCTTTAGTAATATGGGAGTGGAGGGTTAGACTTGTGTGTTTGGGGATAAGATTTTGGATACTCTAAGTATGTACACTAGACCTACGGATCTCGATGACTGACAAGGCTAGGTAGTAGTGTATCGGGAGGGTTCCTTGTTTAGATTTCACTTGCGAGCCCATGCATGAATCCCGGGGAATGTCGAGAGATGAGAGATGTATTGGTCATTAGAGTACTAATTTATCGCTTTAGTTATTATACATGCATATAGATGAAAACTTGAATTGAGAGCTAATCTATGATGTAAGGTCTATAGATTCGAGTAGTGCTATATGGGGAGCACGGGACATATTATTTACCACTAGTTGATAGGAAGGATCGTCTAGAGGACAACAAAATTATATTTATAGGGTAACTGAAGTTAGTTTTATCGTATAGCAACGTTGAAAGGCAGGGGTGGATTTGAGATAAGTATGTTACGTGTGAAAGTTAGAGACGGTTGCAAAATGTTGCATATGATATAGGGTTTATGGGCACCCTAGATAATTTTCTTTTCGGTACCGTATGTGATAAGAAGGATTAGAAAGATGTTGTAAATGTGTCGGTGGTACAATCAGAAAAAAATAGGTGGAAATGTATGAGAGGCTAAACGTCGTTTGAGGAAAGGTGATAGTCTGGCTGTGTGCATGTCCCAAGAAAACTCCCACAGCTGAGGTGAGTTGGAAGTTGAGTAAAAATACATTGACAATAATGTGAGTCTCACCTAGTCCAATGCATAGAGTAGTTTGCCCATAGATAAGTTGTTAAAATTCTAATAGCTGGCAAAAGGGCTTAGTAAATATGCAAGCATAGAGCCCACGCATGGGCCAAAATTTTTGTCTATCTCAAAATAAGTGGAGTAAGATATTCTACTTGATGTGAGATGATAAGTGAGTGAATTTTTGGTTGAGAGAGACATAGTAAAGTCTCCAGGCTGTTTTGATATTACTGACCAGAATGATGTGATAGATTGATGTTTCCATGAATGGACTAGCTACAAAAATTAATAAAATTCCTTAATATATTATAAAGATCACGAAGTGGACATGATTTTCTTAAAATGAGACCTTTGAGTCCCACCCTGGATAGGAAGTATCAGAGGCGATAAGAACATGATTTCCCCTTAATCTAGTCGTGTCAATCATAGGATGATGTATATTCGGAATGGGTGATAGAAAAGGTGGAAAAGGGCGAGGATGCATGTTTTGAACTTTGGGAGTAATCAGAAATACTAATTACAACTGGTAGGGTGGTATGTGATTAGCTGAATATTAACTACTTAGTGATTTTGTGAAAATTTTCCACCTCCCTTTAAATAGTTGTAAAAAGGGAACTCATTAATTTTGTGGACCGGGGGTCATTCATGGTTCGGTGACAAGGATTGACCCACTCCATTTCATTTCATATAATTTAAAATGTAGTGAGAGTACTTTGGTGGAAAGTAATTTTTGATTCCTGACATGAGTAGTTTAGGATTTATAAGAGTGTAATTATCTAGGAGAGATGGCTTGGTACACTCAATAAGGACATTGATACCTATCAAAGTGAGGCCTTTTCTAACATAGTTGTAATCGAGTCATTGGAGTATAGACGCATCTTTTAAGATATTTTTATCAAATTCACAATAGTCTTGCGTTCCATTATATAAGTGAGACCTTAAGCATAAAGGAATACAAAGGTACGTAAGGTCTTAAATGAACTTGTAGCTAACCATGGGTTATAGTGAACAAACCTATTATCGAAACGGTGCCACTAGTGTATAAATAGTAAAAAATAATAAAAGATTTCATGAGTATATTTTGAACACGTCTAAACATAATGTTATACAAGAGTCTGAGGTGATATTATGGGGTATCATAATGTTAATGAGTATATTTATGACCACGAGCTGTGACACCCCGCCTAATTAAATACCGGGTAGCTACTCCTTTATTAAATTAATACATAATATCAAGTTGGTTCAGTCTTAGCATCATTGTCGAAAAACATTTAATTAATTACTAGCCACCTAATATTTAAAAAGACAAATGTCAAATTTTATTAATTAAGTTATCAAATAACCAAGAATTAAATCATTAACCATCAATCGCATAAACAATCTCATATGAATAACAAACGAAATGAAATCAACTGAGTCTGGAGTAAACACTCCAATAATAATAATAATGCCAGAGTAAATAAAGTCCAAATACAAGAGTGTGAATAATTAAACCAATAACCGAAATAATGATAGTTTGCAACTTCAACCTCTAAATAAGAATGGGCGTCATGCCCTAACTGATACAAATGACTCTGAAGGAACCAAGGATAAATAGGAAGGTGTCTAATACCAAGATCATGTAGCTTCCACAGAAGCTACAGCACGTCATCAGAATGGAACTCCTATGCTTGGCGTCCCTGTGGCTGGGCACCTAAAAATGTTTTTACAAAACAAAATAGATTTGGAGGAAAACATGTCAGAGCCCGAGGTGAAAACAGTTTAAAAATTTAGCAAGTGTTTAAATTACAATTAAACAAAACATATTATAAACATGTTAGTTGCATACTCTCACATGAGTTTCTCACCTCTTAACTAATGTGCACGCCTAACGTATGCCCTTAACCCATCCTAGTTATGTCACTAACTAACTAGTCTGTACCTCTTTCGCTTTCACATTCTACCATAGGATGTCTAATCTCAGTACACAAGACAGTTATATTCATAACCCATATTCGCATTAATTAAAATTACTTATCTCCATGTGTTAATTAAATTCTCATTCTTAGCCCATTCAGATATCTTAGTTATTCACATCTACTAAGCAACAATGAACCAGTCATAAGTACATAAGTATATCACTCTCAGTATATAAATACATAGATGGCACCCCTAGGATAAGTTGCAGTGCACGCATACTCTACTATCGAATCTCGGTACATCACGTACATAGGGACTACGAGTTCTGAATCTCTCAAGAACCATTTCAATAAGCAAAATCACACAAATTGGAGGCGAACATAGTTCACATACCTACTCTCCCATGGTCAGCTGACTTATAAACTCACAAATAAGTCATTCACAGTCCTATGTCCTTAAGGTACCAGTCTAAATCCCACCGAAGGCACACAAGGAGAGGGTCCTTTATAAAAAAATAACAAGTATGGTAGGTATGTCATACACATAAGAAATCCATTCACTAGGCATTCACACAACCTTAGTAATCATATTTTTGAATATATATATTCACATTCTATCTAGTAAGTCTCGTACGTAGTAACATTATCCTGAACATCATACGTAATTATATATTTAACTCGATAACTTTATCTCGTCGTGTCAATTTGAGTACCTAAACCTACCCTAAAAGGTAACTAGGCCTCCTATTAGTTTCTAATGCTATCTCAGTAACTTAAAGTCCCTCCATTACTGTTCTTATCCTTACATCATCATTAATTTTCATTATAGTTTCAATTCGAACGATTTCAATCGTACCTCACTCAGTAGACTCTCGTAAGCAATAGCATTCAATTCCATAAGGTAAACCATTTTTCCTGGCATCAACTAAGACCCTACTGACCTTAATTAAGTCCCACAATATCAATTTAAACATCCTAAGAATCATCATCGGCCTTGGGATTTATATTAAGCTTTAAGGGTAAAATAATTGCCAAAAATCAAGAGGGGTCGATCGATCGACATTCTTGAGTCGATCGATTGATCAAGCAGGTATCAGCCCAGATTTTATTAAACAGTTACGGGTTTTCCTCTTTTTACACCTCTAATTCTTCATTACAATGTCTTAAAATCCCAACCAAGTATACTAATTATCATACCAACATGTTTGCATCATTTCCCACGTTTTAGAATCATCAAATCAAAATGGAACATCAAATTCTTGGATCAATTTACCTCATTTTCATATAAAAACCCTAGTTCTCCTATTTCTTCAAGAACACTATATAATTCAATATAATGTCATAATTCTCTACCCATAAATTATAATTTCGTGGCTGCTATTATCTCCAATATTAAACTACATGCAAGACCTACCCAGATTATGATTTAAATTCTTCAAATCCATACAATTTTCATTATTTAAGGTTATTCTTCAATTCTAACCTAACATGAATGATATATGTGCTAAATTATTGAAAGTTAAATCACTTACCTAGTAATGACGATTATGATCCAATGAAGTAGACGATATGTGGATGATACTTGCTTTTCGATCTATCCGGTGGTGGTGATGGTGGTGCAAAAGCCTCTAATTGGTGGTTCTCCTTTGGAAACTCCATTTTCTTCCACTCTAATGGCCCTTCATGATTTTTGGTTGAGAAACCCTAAGGTACTCAAGTGTTGGCTGATATTAACTGTCTAAAATTCGTGGGTCACTATTCACCCAAAAATAGGAATGACTAAAATACCCTCCCGGGTTGCCGATTATGCCTAAAAATGTGTCGGGACCCAAACTAAACCCCCGGCTAGCATTTTCTAATTATCTCGAACCTTTCGGACACGTTGGTGCACTCAAAATGCTCATACAGATGACATAAAAATAAAATACTTTTAAATCCATTAAATTGGGTCCTGACACGACTGACACGCGAGTCTCATCTTAATTATCGAAACTGCCGTATTTTCAACTCACGACAATTTTAATAAATTCAATAATCACATATTACCATAATCACTCAGTAATATTCAACAACATTATAATAATCAAATACTAACTCTCGTCTCGCTAGTATTTAAATCCGAATTATTTTCGAATTAGTTATCCCAAGTTAATTTTATTAAATCTCAAAATTCAAGGCAATTTAATTTATTAAATCACATAATTAATTAAATCATATAATTAAAAGCCATAAAAGTACGAGGTATTACACGAGCATGAGATGCGTGATCGATATCTAGAATTATTTTATCAGGTATACTTTATTTTCGAATTTCGGGACGAAATTCCGTTATTAGGGGGAAGTATGTAACACCCTGTATTTTTCAAAGATTTTAATTTAATTATGGGATAAATTAATTATATGGGGAAATTTATTTGTAATTAATCCGAATTTAATAAAATAATTTCTAGCGTGGTGAGATTTATTATTTATTGGTGAGAATTATATCGAATATTACTTAGTGAGTAAAGTATTATATGATTATGAAAATATTAAAGTTGTCGTGAGTGAAAAATACGACAATTATGAAAATTAAGTTAGGACCCGCGTGTCAATTGTGTAGGGATTTGATTAATGAAAATAATTTAAAATTATTTATAAGTCGCTCAAATGGTCATTTAGAGTGTGCCATTGTGTCCGAAAGGGTCAAGATAGTCAGAAAAATCTACCCGAGGGTTTAGTTTGGGTTTCGGGTCAGTTTTAGGCCGAACAGGCATCTCGAGATGGCATTTTGGTAATTTATATTTTTGGAGTAAGATAAAGGATGAAAATTAGAGAAATAAAAGGTTTCCTATGTGGTTTATAATAGGTTATCAGCCGTGAGAAATAGTGAGACACAGAGAGAGACCAAAGGGGGGAGAAGGGGAAGAGAAGTTTTAGGGAAGAGCCACCATGAGTGCACCTTTTCCACCACTGAGACCACCATCGTGTAGATCGGAGTATGAGGGTCACAACCATACCAATAACACCAAAGGATCATACCGTCTTTCATAAGGCAAGTTTTGAAATCTTGCTTTCTTTTAGCATTAAATAGTGTGGGTACTGAACCCCCTTGAATTACATATAAATTTATGAAAATTTATGATTAAAGGATATATTAAGACTGATTTGACATAGAGATTAATTGTTCATGTAGTGATTAGAATAACCTCGAATTTATGATGATTATTGATGATTAAATCTGGGATTAGAAGGTTTAATTTGAAAGTTTATGAATTAGGTTTCTATGAATCTTAATTTGGGGATTTTGGAAGTAAGGGTTAATTATTCAAGATTTAATGCTTTTAGGATATTAGAAATCATTCCTTCTTGTGGAAATATAGAACGAAATTGACCGAGGGGAATTTGGGACTAAACTGTAGAGGTTTTTAGGGTGTTAATGGATGGAACACGCAACAATTACAGGTTGGGGAAGAAACAGTGTATTCTCATTCAAACGAGATTGGGTCTCGCTCGAACAAAGAATCCCTATCTCATTCAAATGAGATGGCTTCTGGTTCAAATGACACTTTGATTTCTGATAAATTTCTTTTGTTTCAGATATGGGTGGCATATTCATCTAAGAGTGATGATTAGAAGTATGAACTGGATTTCAAGGTAGTGCAGGATTATTGGGAAATAAATTGAGGGTAATACATTATGATGATTGGAGCGATGAGCTATCCTCGAAAATTATGAATGAGAGAGTATTCGTAATTTAGTAAGTGTAATGCAAGTAGTATTCAGAGTAATACTACATATAAATTAAATATTTGGATTATGTGTATACCTAATGAACTTGATAGGTTGCGTGAATACCTATAGTGATATTTATTATGTGTATGACATACCTACCATACTTGCTATCATGGGAGGTTTTAAAAAGGGGACAGTCCTATCTTAAGGAGCCTTTGGGGGAAATTTGACTAGTGCCTCAGAGCATGGAACCTAGATACGTGCTATCTGTGAGAATGATAGTGATGACGGTCATATGGGTGCGTATGTATCTACATAATCCACAAGCATGGAACTATGTTCCCCTCCAATATGTGTGTTTTGTATTTATGGTTCGTGGGAGATTATGAATCCATTGTCCTTATTGAGTGCGAGATGTACCGGGACTTAATAGTAGAGTATGAGGGCACAGTAGCTGAGCCTAGAGATGCCTTTTTAGTGTATATATATATATATACCGGTAATGTTACTTACTGTGTGATAGTGTGTGTATGGGATATATAATGAAAATTTCGGAATAACTTAAGTAGATGAATACTTAACTTGATTTATGAATACTTCCCAAATTGAGATAATAGTTGTAGAAACTTTTAACATGGTATTGCATGGGAAATACGGGATGGTATTGCGAGTAGTAACTACAACTATTATGTCTATAGTCTAGTTAGGCGTAATAGAATAATTAAAATGGATTTACAGGTGCATTAGGCGCGCGCATTAGTTGAGAGGTGAGAATCTCAAACGAGTGCTCGAAAAGCTAACATGCACATAATATTTTGCTTTACCGCAAATTTTAAATACTTTCTAAAACAATTTGAATACTTTACACTCAGGCTCAGACCTATTTATTGCAAATTTCTTTCCTTTTGTCAAATTATTTAGGTGCGCAGCCACAGGGACACGAGACATAGGAGTTCCATTCATTTGATGTGTTATAGATGCTATGGAAGTTACAGGGCCTCAGTAGTAGATGCCTCCATTATTATCATTTCTTCATCTTGAGTTATTTACTTCAGTTAGGGAATGTTGCTCATTTTCTATTTAAACATTCAGAGATTGTGGATTGAGTCATTTTACTCCTTTTAGTTCTTGAATTTTTTTGTTAGATTATTATATTTAGTATTTAGGCTGGAAGTGTTCACTCCAGTCACATTTATTATTCCATTTATTTAATTTCATATGAGATTGTTTTGAATGGTGAATGTTTAGTAATTTGTTAATTTGGTTAATATTAATTAAAAGATAAAATTTTGACATCAACCCTTTTAAATATTAGATAGTTAGTGCTATTAATAAAGTTTACGACAGTGATGCACATTCTGAACCAACTGGATATTCTAATTTAATTTAATAAAAGATTGATCACCCGATATTTTATTAGGCAGGATGTCACACATTTTTGTGGCGATTTAGGGGTGTTTTTATGGTGTTTTGCAGTACTTCAATCGACATCTTCAATTTCCATGTTGGTCTTCTCATGCCTTTTCCATCTGTGTTAATTCTTTTCTGCTTTCTTATATTCACTAAACCAATGTCTATTTTTCGATTTCATAAACCCATACCATGCTTTAATTTCATGTAGATGTTAGGTCTTATAGGGATCTTAAAATTCATGCCTTCTAGGACCCAATTGTAGTTAATATTGAATCAAATTGAACAGATGCTTGGGTTTATATGTTGGAAAATAGTTTGGGTTGGATGTTTCAATTTTTTTTTGGATTTTTCTATTGGTTATTTTTTTGGATTTGTGGAATTTAGATGTATTTGGCTTTTGATTTTAAAGGGGATGATTTAGACATGTCGGGATTTTTTTGGGTTTAGATTTCGTGCTTAGAACCCCTTTTTGGAAAAAACAATTTGGCTAATAACACGTACAGGATGCTATGGTGTTCTTGGCCAAAATCCTAGGATTTTACATATTTATTTTATTTAGAAATCAAAGAGTGAAGTTGTTTACCTGTTTATCCCCCGGGATGCAATTTTTTAGGAGACTTGAACTAACTAGCTGCGACTTTTACCTTTAACTT
The DNA here is from genome assembly GCA_949130495.1 of Sambucus nigra. Taxonomy (NCBI): domain Eukaryota; kingdom Viridiplantae; phylum Streptophyta; class Magnoliopsida; order Dipsacales; family Adoxaceae; genus Sambucus; species Sambucus nigra. The sequence goes on from OX422209.1 coordinate 540,726,545, forward strand.
CACTTTTCCACGTGTGGGGCATTGATTCCCCGTGGTTGTGGATTGTTAGGAAACTTAAACTAATCTCATTGCGACATGTACCTTACATTGAACTTGTAAATTTTCCATTTACCTTTTTTATTTTTGTATATTGCTGCAGACTTAATAATTTGGCAGACTTCCTTCTTTTGTATTCTGATCATAATAACTACGACACCAAACTACGGAGTTCTTCTGCTTTGATAGGTTATTACCGCGACCTTATGCATTGGAATTCCTGGGAGTATCCGGAGGATTTTTGGAAGAGACACTTGGGTGTTCTTCTACCTGTGAGGCTTCATATAAAACCCTTTAAGATAATGGGCCCTATAAGCTAAAGAAATACCCAAATTGTGTGCAAGTAGACTCTGACTCTACAGTTTCTTCTAACTTTAGGGATCCCAAGGAGGCTGTAGACAATCTTCATAAATAGGAAGACACTTACTTATGAAATTATCTCCTTATGACCGTCGTGGCTATGAAGGCAAGAAACACTAAAGTCGGGACTTCTGAACGCCGCCAAGAGTCTGCAAGAGAGCCTGCGGTGCCTTCACCACCCTTGTATTATGATCAAGGAATGACTGACTATCATGTTTAAAGTTTGTGAGTTTCTAGAGGGAACAATTTGTACTCTACCTTCTGCGGAGCAAAGGACATGCCCCGTAGTCCAAAACAATGGGGTATGCTTGCCACTTTATGCTTTTTTCTTAGGTTTATGGATACCTGTCTGAGTGCCTATGAGAAAAATTCTAATTTTCATGAACTTAGTCCCAACCCAAGTTGAACCTAACGGATGGAGGGCCAATATTGCTGCCTTGGTCATTTAGAAGAAAAAATTTAAAAAAGATATAACGACTTCGAAGTTTTTTTACTTTTATAGGCCAAAGGAAAACTTCATGGATAATCCATGGTATTTTTATATGGTTTTACGGAGTAATGACGAATATTTGATAAGATGGAGGCCTTGCAGTGTTAAAAACTGGAAGGGAAAATTCTAATTTTTTTTAGGACAGTTAGGAGATCCACCTAGAAGAGAATGTGTGGTGGAAAAAGGTTACCCATGCAAAGAAGGTACCAATATGGCCACGAACATTGTTTATTTATCTAATTATTTTAACAGTTGTAGCCTTTACTTTCCTTCTTCAAAATATCTTTGGCCTATACTAACCCCTTTCGATACAGTTCATTCAGGTCTAACACCTTCCAAGAGACGAAGGGAGAGAATTCAAGCTGCGGTCTCAATTGGCGACGAAAAGTAAAGTTTACCTAATATAGCGACTCTGTGTTAATTATATAAATGTGGATACTACCAGCACATGAAGCTCTAATGAAGGCTGACGATGGTACTTTTCTTTTAAATAGTTTTGCAGCATTATTTTTTACTAGCCTGCAATACTGACTTTTCCTTTCTCAGGTGGTTTCGCAAAAGAAATTCACAGGGAGCTTTTATTTTCACAATTGGAGGAGTTAGGGGAGTTCGTCTAATGCCTCAACCAAGTTCCATGGAAAAAGGGAAGAAAATGGGAAGAAGGCTATGACAACACGGATATAATTATGATAATAAGTGTTTGAATCATGCTTAGCTTATGGGATATGGGTAATGTGTTATTATTATATACGTAATGTTAGATTATTCTGATTAGTCTAATCCTACCTTAATAACGCATGAAATATGGAATTAGTTACAAACACAACATTTTGAAGTTCTCGATAGGAATGTTCACGTTGGAGACTAGTTTTGACCCTTATAATTTAACAATTTACTTGAGGTGAAAACTACATAGTTGTATATATATGAGTTAATTTTTTTAACGCAACAAACAGTGTGTAAAATAGATGTCGAGTAAAGATTTGTGCTAAAATTTCGAAACAGAGGCAAATTTGTCCATCCGTTTAAATGATATTTTGTCCTATATGACGCCACATGTTATATTTTGATTAGACCAAGGGGAGGTTCCCTTATGCTCACTTAAACCTCTCCATATCAAATATTCCTTCAGCCAAATTCACCCGTGAGAGAATTGTCCTAAAGAGAGAGAATCGTAAAATTTAGGAGGAGAAGGAAAAGAAGAAAGTTGGAGAAAAATCCTTAAGAAATTACAAAAAAGTACCTAAGGTAATTCTATTCATAAATCTTATTTACTTTCTGGTATTATTCATTGAAATGACAGAAATCATCATTTATTTACTAAACATGGATGCCTTGGTGTATATGTATGGATAGATGCGAGTTTAAGCAAAGTTGAACGTGTAAATCATGTATATTGCTTCGATTGAAACCCTTGTGTACTCAAACTTCTCATCTTTTTGTATATTTATTGGAACTGAATAATTCTAGTTGGATATGAAGATAGACACATATATGAATAACATATCCAATAATCATGTGAAAATACCAAGAAATGAATATTTGGTAATAGCTTGAAGTTTAGGTATGAAATCTGCACCAAAAGTGTAAGTATGCACACCATGTGTTCGATGTTTTGCTTGACATAGCAAATGAACATAAAAAATTATGAAAATTTAATTTTTTATTATTAAATATTTTTATTGATGTTGGGTGAAATATCATAGAAATTTACGACATAGAAAAATTATGAAAATTCCTGGAAGTTGATTGAACGATAGAGGAGCCTACAGGGCAGATTTGCTATGTAGTAAGGAAATGGGCATATCTTACTCTAGGAAACTTGAAATAATGTGTCGTCTTTTGTATTAGAAACCTAATATGATAAGAATTGGATTATCAAGAAGTAATTAAAGTATTTTTGGACTATGAATTGGATATATTAAATATCTTAACATCAATTTGGATGGAACTTCATAATGATAAATAATTTGAATAAAATCATATGATGCTTATGAATTGACTTATATTTGAGATATTCCTTGGATTGTTGATATTTTTATGATGATACTAATATTATAAGAATGATAGGAAGGGAAAAATAAATGATTGAACAAGTGTCAGACAAATGAAAAGGAAAAGCTTGATAAGATGTCAAAGTGAGTGTACTTATGATTTGTTTCATATATAAATATGAATATAGGTCTAAGGGCGAATTTATTTGAATACTTATGTATTCAGGATCTGTTTGGATATTAAAATATCCAGGATTATTTGGATCTTTGGATCTAGGATTGTTTGGTCCATATGATCTAGGATTTGTTTGAATACTTTGGTATTCGGGATTTGTTTGGATATTCAAAATATACAGGATTGTTTGGATCTTCGGATCTAGGATTATTTCAGTCATATGATCTAGGATTTATTTGAATACTTTGGTATTCGGGATTTGTTTGGATATTCAAATATCCAGGATTGTTTGGATCTTCGGATCCAAGATTATTTGGATCTTATAATGCATGATTGGAATGGACAAAGATCCAATGATTTGATTTGTCTTTTGATAAGGATTTGTTGGAACTTATGTTATAGGATTTGTTATTGCCAACGGCCAGGATTGTTTGGATTTTATATCCATAAGTTTGACATAAAACTGTTATTTCATAGCAGGGGAGGATTGTTAGGATGTTATATCCACATATTTGATATCAAACTATTATTTCATAGCAGTGCATGATTGTTGGGATGTTATATCCACAAATTTGATATATAACTGTTATTTCACTGCAGGAAAAGAGTACCTCACTAAGATTAATGCTTACTCTTTATATTTTACCATTTCAAATATGCACGCTGCCATCTAGGATATCATATGATCGGTGATTTTCATAGCAACGCCATTAGAAAGAGATAACGTTTAGATATGGGGATTTATCATTGTCACACTGAAGGTTTTACTACACTCGCACATTGTATATATTGAGTTATCATGGGTTGATTTGATGATTTAAATAGTTAATCATAGATAATCACAGTATTGTATGTCCTCTTAATTATGACTCTGATTTTAATTATGTTATGATACAAAGAACAGTATTATGTTCGTTATATACATTATTCATGAAAATATTGATAAATGAATTATATTTCAAATGGGATGAAGATTATGATTCAATTATTCTAAAAAAAATAAATGATTAGAATGGGTTTGGGTTTGGGTTTGGGTTTGGGGTATAGCAATTAGTGGTATCAGGGAGTGGTTATTAATTATGGACGTGTGTGACGGTTAGATGGCAGTTATTGAGTTGATTTGATAATTATGAACTATTTATGTACTAACCAATAGTTTAGTATTATAAACTGTTTATATTGGTTGTTAGAACTTTGTTGTATTACTAATAATTATAGATGAGACCTTGGGCATGGTACAAGCTAGTAGTTCTAGGCCAGGTGGACGGGTCTTTTCGATGAAATAGGCTCATGTTACTCCAGATGTGGTGACAGGTGCACTTTCTATTACTAATAGAAGTGCTTATTATGTTTTGATTGATCCCGATTCCGCACATTCTGTTGTGTCATATGCATTTGTTATTTATCTGAATAGACCATATACTCGTTTAGATGTAAGTTTGGCTATTTCCATGACTATAGGGGATATGATTGTAGCTAAATATATTTTTCGTGATTGTGTTTCGACTTTGGGGGTTAGAGATACAGTTATAGACTTGCTTCCATTGGATATATCTGATTTTGACATAATTCTAGGAATGAATTGGTTATTTAAATATCATGCATCTATGGATTATTTCTGTAAGGAAGTTATTTTTAATATACCTGGTGAGTCTAAATTAAAAATTTTGGGAGACAGGAAAATTGTTCCCAGTTGCATCATATCTTCTATTCAGACAAGGAAATTATTAAGTATGGGTTGGGAGGGTTTTATTGCATATGTTCTTGATACTAGGAAGGGGGATTTACAATTAGTCGATGTTCGTGTTGTATGGGATTTCCCAGAGGTGTTTCCTAGTGAGTTGCTTGGGTTACCTCCAGAGAGAGAAGTTGAATATAGTATTGAATTAGCACGAGGGACAAATCTTCTTTCTACGGCACCGTATAGAATGGCACATGTTGAATTGAAAGAAATTAAGATTCAGTTATAGGATTTGGTTAAATGGGGGTTCATACAGCCTAGTGTATCTCCATGGGGTGCACCAGTTTTATTTGTGAAAAAGAAAGATAGTACTATGAATTTGTGTATTGATTATAGTCAATTGAATAAAGCTACGATTAAGAACAAGTAGCATTTACCTCGTATAGACGATTTTTTTTATCAGTTACAGGGTGCTAAAGTTTTTTCGAAAATAGACTTTCGATTGGGTTATCATCAGTTGAGGGTCAAGGAGAGTGATATTTCTAAAACTTCTTTCCGTACTCGCTATGGTCATTTTGAATTTCTGGTGATGCCTTTTAGGATAACCAATGCTTCAGCTGTATTTATGGACCTTATGAACTAGGTACTGCATCCTTTTGTTGATTCATTTGTGATAGTTTTTATCGATGATATTCTTATTTATTCATGTGATATGGTTGAACATGAAAAGTATATCAAAACTATTTTGATTGTGTTGAAAGACAAGTAGTTGTATGCTAAGTTTAGAAACTTTGAATTTCGGCTATCAAAGGTTGTATTTTTAGGCCATGCTATCTCTAAAGATGGTATATGTGTTAATCCTAAAAAGGTAGAAGTTATTGTAAAATGTGAGAGTCCCAATAATGTGACTGAAATGAGGAGTTTTTTCGGTTTAGATGGGTATTATAGAAGGTTCATTAATGGATTTTCTTCGATTGCCTTACCAATGAATAAATTAACCCGAAAAGATGTCAAGTTTGAATGGGATTCTGATTGTGAAAATAGTTTTGAAGAATTAAAAAAGAGATTGGTAATCGCACATCTTGTTACTATTCCATATGGTGGAGATGGTTTTGTTATTTATACTAATGCTTCACATCAGGGTTGGGTTGTGTTTTCATGTAGCATGGTAAGGTTATTGCTTATGCTACAAGGCAGTTGCGTATAAATGAATGTAATTATCCTACATATGATTTAGAACTTGTTGCTATTGTGTTTTCTTTGAAATTATGGTGTCATTATTTATATGGTTAGGTATGTGAAATTTTTACTGACCATCAGAGCCTTAAGTATTTATTTACTCAGATGGAGTTAAATTTTAGGTAGAGGCGATGGATGGAGTTAATTAAGGATTATGATTATACAATTTAGTACCATCCAGGGAAGGAAATGTTTTTGCAGATGCTCTGGGTAGAAAGGCTTTAAGCATGTTATTTTGTATTCGGTGTGCTAGAGTTGCTCACATTATGGAGTAGAGATTTATGGGAGTGGAATTGTAGCTAGCAGATGGGGATAAATTCTTTGCTCATGTAAGCGTGAGACCTTTGTTAGCTAATCGTATTCGTGATTTGCAAAGTGAAGATCCTTTTCTTGAGAAGAAACGACAAGATGTCAGAGATGGTAAGTCTGATGATTTTTGTATTGTTAATGATGGAACTTTATTGTATAAACAACGATTATGTGTGCCTAATGTGGATGGATTGAAAGTAAAAATTTTAGATGAGGCTTATAATTTCATTTTTACTATGCATCCTGGTAGTACTAAAATGCATAGGGTTTTAAAGGAGCATTATTAGTGGAATAATATGAAGAAAGAAATAGCTGATTTTTTTTGGATGCCTTATATGTCAGGACGTGAAAATGGAGTATCAGAAACCTGCGAGTTTGCTCCAGTCATTGCCAATACCGGAATGGAAATAGGATGATGTAACAATGGATTTTGTGGTTAGGCTTCCTCAATCTCAAAAGGGGTCAGATTCGATGTGGGTAGTGATACACAGGTTGACTAAGTTAGTTCATTTTCTAGCAATCAAGACTATGTATACAGTTGATAGGTATGTTGGATTGTATGTTAATGAAATTATTCGATCATATGGAGCACTTGTTTCTATTATTTCAGATAGGGATCCTACTTTCACATTCAGATTTTGGGATAGTTTACAGTATGCTGTGGGTACTAACTTAAAGTTTAGTACGACTTTTCATCCTTAGACAGATGGGCAATCTTAGGACAATACAAATTTTAGAAGATATGCTTAGAGCTTGTGTGCTTGATTTCAAAGGTAATTGGGATTAATATTTTCCTTTGACAGAGTCTGCATATAATAATAGTTTTCAATCTACTATTGGTATGGATCCATACGAGGCATTGTACGGTAAGGGGTGTCGTACACCGTTATGTTTGGATGAAGTTTAGGAAAGGAAGATAGAGGGTTAAGAGTTGATTGAAGTCGCCACTAAAAAAGTGAAGATTATCCAAGATAGAATGAGAACAGCTCAAAGCAGACATAAAGGTTATGCACATAAACGACGGAAATATTTGGGATTCCAAAACGGGGATTTTGTATTTCTTCGAATATCACCATGGAAAGGAGATATAAGGTGTGGAAAGAAAGAAAAGTTAAGTCCACGCTACATTGGCCCTTATAAAATTCTTAAGAAAGTCGGGATGGTTGCCTACAAGTTAGCATTACCACCAGAGTTGGCCTAATTACACAATGTTTACCATGTTTCTATGTGGAGAAAGTATGTATCTATTCATTCACATGTATTGGTGGAACAACCTATTGAGTTGAAGGAAGACTTAAGCTATGTGGAAGAACCAGTTGCTATTGTGGATTGAGGAACAAATATTGAGATCCAAGTTGATCCCACTTATGAAAGTTGTGTGCATAAGGCATTTCATGGAAGAGGCTACGAGGGAGATAGAAGATAGCATGAAGATGCGATATCCGTATTTGCTTGATTTGAACAACCAATGTAAGTCAACTTCGGGGACAAAATTTCCTAACGGGGGAGAATTGTGACAACCCGGATATAACTATGATAGTTAGTGTTTGAATCATGCTTAGCATATGGGATATGGGTAATGTGTTATTATTATATATATAATGTTATATTATCATGATTTGTCTAATCCTACCTTAATAACGCATGAAATATCGAATTAGTTACAAGACAAAATTTGAAGTTTTCGGTAGGAATCTTCATGTTGGAGACTAGTTTTGACCCTTATAATCTAACAATTGACTTGAGGTGAAACTACATAGTTGTAGATATATGAGTTAAGTTTGTATGAAAACAAATGGGGTGTAAAAAATAGGTCCGGGTAAAGAGTTATGCTAAAATTTTGAAACAAGGCCAAATTTATCCATCCGTTTAAATGATATTTTGTCCTATATGGCGCCACATGTTATATTTTGATTCGACTAAGGAAAGGTGCCCTTATGCTGACTTAAACCTATCCATATCAACTATCCCTTCATCCAAATGCATCCATGAGAGAATTGGCCTATAGAGAGAGAACCGTAAGACTTAGGAGGAGAAGGAAAAGAAGAAAGTTGGAGAAAAATTAGTAGAAAATTACGAAAAAGTTCCTAAGCTAATTCTATTCATAAATCTTACTTAATTTCCAGTATTATTGATTGAAATGGTAGAAATCATCATTTAATTAAAAAAATTTGATGCTTTGGTGTATATGTATGGATAGATACGAGTTTAAGCAAAGTTGAATGTGTAAATTATGTATATTCCTTCGATTGAAAATCTTGTGTACTCAAACTTCTATATCTTTTTGTGTATTTATTGGAATTAAATAATTCCAGTTGGAGATAAAAAAAAAATAGACTCACATATGTGTAACATATCCAAAAATCATGTGAAAATACCAGGAAATGAATTTTTGGTGATAGTTTGAAGTTCAAGTATAAAATCTTCCCCAAAAGTGTAAGTATGCACACCATGTGTTCAATATTTTTCTTGACATAGCAAATGAATCTTAAAAATAATGAAACTTTAAACGTTTATTATTCAATATGTTTATTGATTTTGGGTGAAATATAGTAGAAAGTTACAACATAGGAAAATTATGAAAATTCTTGGAAATTGATTGAGTGATAGAGGAGCCTATTGTGCAGACTTGTTATGTAGTAAAGAAATGGGCATATCTTGCTCTACGAAATTTGAAATAATGTGTTGTCTTTTAAATTGGAAACATAATATGATAAGGATTGGATTATCAAGAAGTAATTAAAGTATGCTTTAACTATGAATTGGATATGTTAAATATCTTAATATGAATTTGGATGGAACTTCATAATGATAAATAATTTGATTATAATCATATGATGCTTATAAATTGAGCTATGTTTGAGATATTACTTGGATTGTTGATATTTTTATGATGATACTAATATTGTAAGACTGGTAGGAAGGGAAGAAGAACTGATTGAACAAGTGCCGAACAAAGGAAAAGGAAAAGCTTGATAAGTTGCCAATGTGAGTGTACTTATGATTATTTCATATATAAATACGAATATAGCTCTAAGAGAAAATTTGTTTTAATACTTCGGTAATCAGGATTTGTTTGGATATTAAAATATCCAGGATTGTTTGGATCTTTAGATCCAGGATTGTTTGGGTCATATGGTCTAGGATTTTTTTTGAATACTTTGGTATTCAGGATTTGTTTGGATATTCAAAATATCCAGGATTGTTTGGATCTTCGGATCAAGGATTCTTTAGGTCATATGATCCAGGATTTATTTGAATACTTTGGTACTCATGATTTGTTTGGGTATTCAAATATCCAAGATTGTTTGGATCTTCGGATCCAGGATTAGTTGGGTCTTATAATCTAGGATTGGAATGGACAAAGATCCAATGATTTGATTTGTCTTATGACAAGCATTTGTTCGAACTTATGTTCCAAGATTTGTTATTCCCAATGGGAAGGATTGTTTGGATTTTATATCTACAGGTTTGATATAAAATTATTATTTCATAGACGGGAAGGATTGTTGGGATGTTATATCCACATATTTGATATAAAATTATTATTTTATAGCAGGGCAGGATTGTTGGGAAGTTATATCCACAGATTTGATATAGAACTATTATTTCACTGCAGGAAAAAAATACCTCACTAAGATTAATGCTTACAGTTTATATTTTAACATTTTTAGGTTTGTACGCCACCATCTAGGATATCATATGATCGGTGATTTTGAGATAAACACCGTTAGAAAGAGCTGGGGTTTAGATATGGGGATTTTATCATTGTCACACTAAAGGTTTTACTGAACTCAAACATTGTATATATTAAGTTATCATGGGTTGATTTGATGATTGAAATAGCTAATCATAGATAATCATAGTATTTTATGTCCACTTAATTATGACTATGATGTTAATTATGTTATGGTACAAAGAATTGTATTATGTTCATTATGTAGATTATTCATGAAAATATTTATAGATGAATTATATTTCAAATGGGATGAAAATTATGATTTAATTATTCTAGAAAAATAAACGATTAGAATGGTATTGGTTTTGGGGTGTGACAAGGGCAGTTAAGGAGGTTTCCATTGAAGCTGAAAAGGAGGATGTCCCTCCGACTGAGAAAGAGGTAGCCCATATTGGTGATGTTGTGACCATTGTGCCAGAAGATGAGATCCCTACCGCAGACCCCAAAAATGTTGATGATGAAATCGGGGAAGAAATGGCTGTGGCTGGCCTTACTTCCTACTCTGGGGGGGGGGAGTTTCATAGACCTTCCAGCCCCATTCATGCGTCTAACACTAGGTCCTCTCTATTGACCGTCTTTGCTATAAATGCAAATTGTCCACTCCATAAAGACGATCATAAAGATGTATAGAAAGGTGTCCACGACCACGACTAAGAGAGACAAACCCTAAATCCCCCTGGGACACAATAGTAAATTCCATCCTAACGATGAGGTAGGTTGCAAAAGGCTCTAATATCAATCATCTGGAGCAGGAGGATGCAAAGGACCTTGAGGCGTACTCCCTACACAATCTGTTGAGGGTAAGGAACACTTTACTTATTTTCTTGCCACTGCCTTTTTGTGTACTTGTGCTACTTATTTCAGTCTTTTTGTTTCAGGTTTTGAAAGTTTCTATGGCCCAAAAGGTCAAATATGAAAAGCTCTTTTCCCATTATAAAGCCATCGAGTCCATTCATCGGTCTTAACTGGAGGGTGCCAGGTCCTTACCTTTTGAAGCTGGCAAGAAGTCTGTGAAAGATTCCCTCCAAGCCTACAAAATGGAGGCAGACTCAAATGTGGAGGCCGTAGCCAAGGCCCAAAGTGAGGCTGAACAAAACTTCAACCAGGGCGCGAAGGCTTTAAAAATTTCTAAGGCCAAAGCAGTGGAGGCAACAAGGCATGTTACAGTTGTTCAAGAAAAGTTGAATGTAGCAGAGGTAAAGAACCAAGATCTGATAACAAGACATATTGTAACACCCCGTATTTTCATGCATTAAATATTTAATTAATTCGAAAATTTAAAATTACTTGTGTGAGTCGTAATTTTAATTGAATTAATTAGAGAAACTTTATTTAAATATTAATCGGGAAGTGAATGGTTAATATTTAATGAAAACTTATTTACTAAGTGAATAGTAATATTATAATTGCGTCATTTCGAATATTATTGACGGGATATGTGCTTATTTCAGCCGGGAGTCGGTATAGACTAATTCAGGTGCGAAATAAGTATTTTTATAAATTAATTCGGATGCCAATTTTGAGTGTACGGTTGAGTCCATATGGACCGAGATAGTCAAAAAAGTATACCTGGGGGTAGTAAACGGGTCACGGGACATTTTTAGGCATAGTCGGGCCCACACGGGGGCATTTGGGTCACTTGGGCTTTGCCCATTACACAAAAAAAGGGATTTAGGTTCATTGATAAATTAGAAGAAATAAGGAAACGGCTGAGGTGAGTTTAGAAAAAAGCCTTAGTGTGTTAAGGAACCCTAATAGCACTTAAAGGCAGATTTGGGGATCACAAGAGAGCCAACAAGAGTCATCTTCAACCTGGGAATTCATCTCCAAAATCAGACTCTACAAAACCTAAGGCAAGTGGATGACTTGCGGTAGTATTGAATTTGTTTTCAATTCATATTTATGTGAGGTGTTTAATTGAAATTCATTTTGGGTGTTAATGGCATAAACATGGGATTTTGAAAACAATAATCTGACTTACGAATTTGGGTAAGGATTCATGTATAATATGATAATTGTAAGTTGATAAATATCTGGTAGGATGATATCTGGATAATTAGAAACAAATTTGATGAAGAAATTTGGTGTGTAAATGGGTTAAAAGTTAAAGATGAATTTTTCCCCAAATTTAGAAATCAGTAGATTATGGACGAATTAATGATGTTGGTGGATATTCTGGAGATCCCTAGTAAGGTTTCTAACATGTATTATTGTTAAGAGGACTTGATATTTTTGGTAGAAGAAATTAGGACTTTAAGAAATTCGTCCATGGCTGAATCTGTCTTCGCGAAGAAGACGAAGACCTGCTCGATCGATTGATCGAAGGTCTGGGGTCGATCAATCGATGGTCGGGAGATTCTGACAGTTCGCCCAGTTTTCCTTTATATGGAGAAAAATTTAATTCAACATTTTTCCATGCCTTTAATTGGTGAGTAATTAATACATGGATTTAAAATCTAATTAATAGTGAATAAAATTAATTAGAATTTGAAGGCGGCTTAGTGTGACATCATAATTTAAAATTTTGTTCGGTTTTGGAGAAATTAGGTGTGACACATTAAGGTTGAAATTTTGAAAGTTGTTCGAAAGGATTAAATATGGATATAGTGACCAAGTTCGGGAATAACGGTTGAGAAAATACCGAGATATAAATTCTATTTAGGTAAAGGCTAAATAATTTAGAGTCGGGAATTGAGACTCGGGTGGTGTTAATTCGGGCCATGAAAGTAAGTCCGAATATATATTGGTTAGGGCGATACCCAAAGAAATTAATGTGTAAATTAATTAATCATTCGAGTTGGGCCACAAACTCATTATAAGAAGTGTTACGGGCTTCGTACACGGTATAGTCAGGATATTTTATATTATATATATATATATATATATATATATATGGGTGTGCTTTAATATCAGTGATATATATTATTATTATATTCTCTAGTGCTATAGGGGGAGGTTGTGCGTAGTGGATTAATCCCCTATCTTGAGAAGTAGGGCGAGTATAATCCCCGGTCATAACGTCCGTTATATGGGTGAGGAACATCTCACTTTCAGGGAAGGAATATGACCGCCTCCAATGTATCTGCTTTAACCAAGTTAGTAATAAATTCTGACTTGGGTAACTAGGTATGTGATTACGCCTAGTGGGATAGCACTTTAGGAAATTTCTACCCGGTGAGACTTGATTAGGGGAAAATATTAGTATTAAATGTTATTTCAGTATGTTTGTGAATACTGCAATATGACTAAATATGTAATTAGATAAATATATATATATGGGATAATTAATACAAGTGTAAAATGTATTATGTGCATAATAGGTGTGAGTGTTATATGAAATTAAAAAGGGAAACGATTTAATTAAATTGATGTTTATAATAACTTAAAAATCACGATTTAAAACATACTTGGTTAGAGTAGGAAAATTGCAAGGGGTTACATAAGTTATCGGGTCAGGAGAGTAGGACCTAGGTAAATTAAATGAAGGCGTTAGTAGTGCACATTAGAGGAGGGGTGAGGATATCCTCAAGGGAGTGCGGCACTAACTAAAATATGAAGAGCATGCATATTTATTTATTACTGCAAGTTAATCATTTGCTAAATGTTTTTCAAATGTTTTTGGGTACTAACCCTTGCTATATAAATTTAAAAAAAACCTTTTAGGTGTCCAGCCACAGGGACGCCATGCTTCACTCTATTTCAGGATATCCGTTGCTGCAGCACATGTAGATGTTGCGGGAGACGCCTCATTCTTTCATTCTAGTGTAGAGACTTCTATCATTTATTTCGAGCATGTCGCTCACAGTTCATTTAGTTTCTGTCAGACTTGTTGAGATTGATTACTTGACTTTATTTTATATTTGTAGGATTTTTGGGCCGATAGTTTATTCAGTTAGTCATTAAATTGTGTATGGTAGTTTTAGTTAATCGTGATTAATTGCATTATTTTATTTTCCACATGAGATTACATTTGAGTTAATTAAAGATAAAACTTGACACCGGTCTAATTTTTCTCACTTAGGTGGTTAGTAATTAAAAAGACGATAGTGATGCTAAGGGTGATCCAATTGAGAAACTTATTCTAACTTAATTTAGGACTGATCACCCAGGGTTAATTAGGCAGGGTGTCACAGATGGTATCAGAGCATCAGGTTCTAGTGTCCTTAGGATCTGTGTGGCTTCCTACGTTTCAGCGTAGCACTCGGTTGTTATAGATCCCTATTATTAGGACTGTTGATTCATTTTCCGCTTGTGAGATATCGTATTTCTGCTGTGAATATTTTTGTGTAAATTGTGTACTTATACGATTCAATCTGTTTCAGATGCCACCGAAGAGACTGAGAGTGGAGAGGGATGAGGCTAGGGATGAGGTCAGGGAAGCTCACCAAGAGCCACAGGTACCGCCACCCCCACCCCCACCCGAGTTGATTTCCACTACTCAGGTGGCAGTGATAGTGGCCCAGGCGGTCGAAACAGCAATGCGAGCTATGGCAGCTCACTTTCCACAGCCCCAGGCACCGCCTCCAGTGGCATCAGTAGTTCAGGCACCATTGGGGCCACCATCTTGGCACAGAGTTAGGTAGACCTTTCAGAAGGGTCACCCACCTGAGTTTCGGGGTAGCACAGATGTAGTAGAGGCTTGTGACTGGAAGAAGAACATTCAGCACCATCTGCGCATGCTGGAGTCTACCGATGTACAGAAACATATGCTTACTACCTTTCATCTGTCATGGGCAGCCTTACAGTGGTGGGAGTCAGTTACCACCGCCGCGGAGCGAGACTTGATGCTGATAGCAGAGTTCTGGGTGCGGTTTAACCGCAAATACTTTCCACCAGCAGTAGAGGCTGAGATGAGAGAGAAATTCAGTGATTTAGTACAAGGTGACCGATCAGTGGAAGACTATGAGGAAGAGTTCACCCGTTTGGAAAACTTTGTGCCAAATCAGGTGAGCGATGAGGAGCGGAAGAAATCGAGGTTTATGGACGGTTTAGCCTGGCGGATCAGGTAATATTTGATAAGGAATCCGGCGTTAGTGATGTATACAGATGTTGCTAATGCCGCACTTGTACATTGACAGGATCATCGCTTCCATGCGAAGGGGAGCAAGAGAACAGGGGAGCCGAGCCAACAGGGAAAGGCAGTTACTAGTGGTGACACAAGTGGTGCTCAGCAGTAGACGGGGAATCAGCAAGGGAATCAAGCTAAGAAGTTTAAGCCTGGTGGGTTCCGACCGGGAGGACAGGGGTTCAGGCAGAGACAGCCGGGCCCAAATCAGCAGCAGTAGGTTCCGTAGGGCCCCCAGGACCAAGGGAATAATGGGGGAGGCCAACAGGGCCAAGGCAAGCCGCGCCAGGGCCAACAGGGCCAATGACAGGGGGATGGTTAGAGACGCTGTTTTGTCTGTGGCCAGCCAGGACATTTTAAGAGGGAGTGCCCACATAGGGGCAGGGGTCAACAACGGGAGGCCCAACAGGGGCAATGGGGGAAGATGCCGCCAGCAGCAGCAGTAGCACCCGCCCCACCGCAGCAGGGATAGATGCACTACGTACGTGTGTATAACGTCCGGGATGTTCCCAATCCTCCAACGCAGCAAGCACCGCCAGCAGTTGAGGGTATGTTTCTCATTCATGGTTATGAGGGTAGTATTATTTTTTATACGGGAGCATCGCATTCATTCATTAAATATAATTTTTCTAAACGGGCCGGACTACTAGAGACCGCGGGTAGTCTTCGGATGTGTGTAGAGTCGCCAGTAGGCAGCGGGGCTATGATTCACTAGATTTATCGAGGTGTGGACATTTTGATTGGGAGACTTAGTTTAGCAGTGGACCTCTTGGTGTTAGATATAAAGGGGTACGATGTCATCTTGGGTATGGATTGGTTGGCAGGTTATCGGGCGACGGTGGATTGCTACGAGAGGACCATCGTGTTCTCGATTCCAGGGCAGGTGTTCTTGATAGCAATGCCACTACCTGAGGGCAGGTTATCGGGCGACGGTGGATTGCTACGAGAGGACCATCGTGTTCTCGATTCCAGGGCAGGTGTTCTTGATAGCAATGCCACTACCTGAGGGAGGGTCACGCACACACTTGTATTACATTGAGGAGGAAACCTCACAGGAGGTGGCTATTCCGTTGGACTCAATCCCAGTGGTGAGATACTTTGAGGACGTGTTTCAGGAGATCCCAGGGTTTCCACCTAGCAGGGAAATTGAATTTGTAATTGATTTTGCCCCGGGGGCGAGACGAATTTCTCGGGCCCCATACCGTATGGCCCCTTCAGAGATGCGTGAGTTGAGAGATCAGATTCAGCAGCTTCTGGGTCAAGGTTTTATTCAGCGAAGTACATCATCGTGGGGTGCACCGGTATTGTTTGTGAAGAAGCGAGATGGCTCACTACGGTTATGCGTGGACTATAGAGATCTGAATAAGGCTACGATACAGAATAAGTATCTGTTGCCTAGGATTGATGATCTATTTGACCAGTTGAGAGGGGCGTCTTACTTCTCTAAGGTCGACTTGAGGTCAGGGTATCATCAACTACGTATCCGAGAGGAGGATGTTCCTAAGACCGCTTTCCTATCGCGGTATGGATCTTATGAGTTCAGGGTGATGCCATTCGGGCTCACCAATGCATCAGCAGTGTTCATGGACCTTATGAACAGGGTTTTCAGGGAGTTTCTCGATCAGTTTGTCATCGTGTTTATTAATGACATTCTGATCTACTCGCGCATCGAGGAGGAGCACGCAGAACACATGCGTATAGTGTTACAGACATTACGGGATCACTAACTCTATGCCAAATTCGGTAAGTGTGGATTTTGGCTACGGGAGGTTCAGTTTCTTGGCCACGTGGTGTCAGACCGGGGTATTGCGGTGGATCCAAGTAAAGTATCGGCGATGAGGGAGTGGGGGAAGCCCACGACACCGACTCAAGTGCACAGTTTTCTGGGATTGACCGGTTATTACAGGCGGTTCATCAAAGGATTCTCAAAGATTGCGGGCCCTTTGATGAATCTGACCCGAAAAGGGGTACCTTTCACTTTGAGTGATCATTGTCAATTAGCTTTCGACGAGTTAAAGGACAAGTTGACATCTTCACCCATGCTTGCATTGCCGAAATGAGGAGTAGAGTATTGGGTTTACAGTGACGCATCCTTAGAGGGACTTGGGGGTGTGCCTCAGCAGGAGGAAAGGGTTTTAGCTTATGCGTCCAGGAAGCTAAAGCCCCATAAGAGGAATTACCCCACTCACGACCTGGAGTTAGCAGCAGTCATTTTTGCTTTGAGGATATGGAGATATTATCTTATGGGGGAGCAGTTCACGTTATTCACGGATCACAAATCACTTCAGTATCTCTTCACTCAGAAGGATCTGAATATGAGGCAGAGGCGATGGCTAGAATTCATGAAAGACTACCAGTTTGATATTCAGTATCATCCTGGTAAGGCTAATGTGGTAGCAGATGCATTGAGTCGGAGACCGACTGGGAAATATCAGAAGTCTGGAAAGCCAAGTGGAGAGAACTTCGATATGAGGATGATGTAGCCAGGGCTTGTATGTTAGCATTATCCATCACACCTGAGATCATTATATGAGTTATGAGGGCTCAGGCAGAGGATCAGACCTGCCGGATAGGGTGAGCCAGTTGCTAGCTGAGGGAGCAGGGGGTTACTCGGTCAGCTCGGAGGGAGGCTTACACCTTAATGGAAGGTTAATTGTGCCAGAGGATGAGGAGTTGAGGCACGCTGTTATGACCGAGTCTCACGGGTCGAGATTCGTGGTACATCTCGATGGGGATAAGATGTATCGGTATATGAGGAGGCAGTATTGGCGGGCAGGAATGAAACAAGACATAGCAGAGTTTGTTTCGAAATGTGCCGCGTGTCAGCTTGTGAAAGTTGACCATCAAAGACCATCAGGGATGCTACAACTAGTTGAAATTCCCGTGTGGAAGTGGGAGAGCATCTCCATGGACTTCATTACAGGGTTACCGACATCGCAGAAGGGTCACGATTCCATATGGGTCATTGTGGATCGATTGACCAAAGTGACCCACTTCCTGCCGGTTCGCACAGATTTTGAGATGATGTGTCATACGCAGCTATTCATAGCAGAGATTGTTAAGTTTCACGGGGTACCAATAAATATTGTGTCGAATAGGGACAAGATCTTTGTAGCCCACTTTTGGCAGAGTTTTCAGGAGGCCATGGGCACGGAGTTACATTTGAGTACAGCCTATCACCCACAGACTGACGGGCAGACTGAGAGAGTCAATCAGATGCTGGAAGATATGCTTAGAATGTTCATATTAGACTTTGGGGGAGGTTGGGAGAAATATCTCCCTCTGGTAGAGTTTGCGTATAACAACTCTTACCAATTCACGATCGGCATGGCACCATTCGAGGCACTATACAGGAGACCTTGTTGTTCACTGATACGACGCAAATATTGTGTATTTCACCCGTTAACCTACGTGTTATTAGCCCCCTCGGGTATCTTAATCCCTATATTTATGCTCGTTAACCAGAAAATCTCGGATTTCTATGTTAACATGTTTTGCAGGGGTTAATTGAGCTTTTGTAGGTATTTGGATGCTTAGTACGAAGTTCGGACGTATTCCGGTGAAGTTCCGTACACAATCGCACGCGCAAGGGCATTTTAGTCTTTTCACATCTTGGGTACCTGGCCCGACATCTCACGGAAGTTGTAGCCCTCCTCGCTAGCTTCGCGTGGCCGTGAACGGTGCGCGATTCCGATTCATAACGAAGAAGTTACGGCGTTTTCAGCGGAGGAAATACAAGAAAGCAAAAGAGGAGAAGGGAGAAGAAGAAAAGAGGAATGCAGTGAGCTGTTGCATTCTGCCCTGCTTGATCGATCGATCGAAGCTTCTAGTCGATCGATCGACTATTCTGATTTGCCGAATTTTTACCTAGGTCGATCGATCGACCAAAGGAGTCGATCGATCGATGCTCTATTTTCTGTAGATATTTTGCCTTCTTTTCTTTCTTCTTTATTTTTTATCCAACTTACTATATAAGCCAATTTTGTTGTAATAAAGACCATATATCAGTAGAGGCACGATTTTAGGTTAGTTTTAGTTAGGGTTTTGGGATTTGAGAGCTTCTTCTTCCTCCTCTCTTGGTTTGACACCCTTTAGGGGTTGTAATTGGTACTTTCATCTTCCCTCTCCATTAATATAGCTTGTTTTCCCTTTATTCTTGCTTTCTAGATAATTTACATGCTTTGTTAATTAGGTTTACATGCTTTAATTCTTGTTTTCTTAGTTTAATTAGTTTATTTTAGTTTACTCATGCTTAGCCCCTAGATAAATAGGGTCGGGATTGCATTTCCGCCATTTTCGGGCCCCGAGCTCGGAAAACTAGGTTTTGTGTAAAATTGCATTTAATTGAAACCTCGCGTATTAAAGTCGGATTATTATGCGTTTAACTTTCTTTGTCACGCAACGTTAGTTTTTATAGCGATAATCCGAATTTAATCCGCGTGTGACCATTTTTGATTAAATGTTTAATCTCGCAACTTTGGCTTAAATTCCTTATTGCGTGATGTTTATGCTTAATTAAAAATGATCGATTAAATGTTTTCGAATCGAAATTCTAATTAGTAGTTGTTTAGCCCGTGAATGCGTGTATGCGATCCCGATCCTCGCTTTCCTTTAATTTAGCGTTAACTTATTCTTTTCTTTTGTCACCATTACCAACCTTCACCTTTTCTTATTTCTTTTACACCCTTTTATTTTCAGAAGTTTTATAACAATTAAAGTCTAAAATTTAATCACTCCCTGTGGATTTCTTACGATACCCGACTTACCGTTGTGCTTGCTTGTCAAGTGTAGTACCAGCTTAGGTTCTTTTGTATCGCGGCGGAAAAACACACAACGATTGTGCACTTTACACGACCAAACTTTTTCTGCCCGGTCATTCACCCGCTTGTTGGTTAGAGGTGGGGGATAACAAACTATTGGGATCGGAGATTGTTCAGGAGACATCTTCCAAGATAGAGCTAATCCGAGGGAGGATTCGGATAGCTTGGGATAGGCAGAAAAGTTACGCTGATGCTTCACGGAGACATGTGGAGTTAGAGGTTGGGGATCAGGTATTGGTCCGAGTGTCCCTTATGAAAGGGGGGATGAGTTTCGGCAAGAAGGGTAAGTTAGCACCGAGGTACGTGGGACCTTTCCCTATTATTGAGAGGGTGGGGCCTGTAGCCTACTGGCTGGGATTACCGGAGAACCTTCAGCGGATACACGATGTGTTCCATGTGGCATCTCTGAAGAAATATCGTAGGAGCGAGGGGGCCTTCTAGCACATTCTACTCGAGGAAATTGATTTACAGCCAGACGTCTCATATGAGGAGAGACCGGTGGCTATTCTGGACCGTAGCGAGCGGAAGTTACAATCCAAGGTTGTTCCACTAGTTAAAGTACAGTGGGGTCATCACAACGTTAATGAGTCTACCTAGGAGCGGGAGGAGGATATGCGGGAACAATATCCAGAGCTTTTGATCACAGGTATGAACTAATTTCGGGGACGAAATTCCTTTGTAAGGGGGGGAGTATGTAACACCTCGTATTTTCATGCATTAAATATTTAATTAATTCAGAAATTTAAAATTACTTGTGTGAGTCGTAATTTTAATTGAATTAATTAGGGAAACTTTCTTTAAATATTAATCGGGAAGTGAATGGTTAATATTTAAGGAAAACTTATTTACTAAGTGAATAGTAATATTATAATTACATCACTTTGAATATTAATGACGGGATATGTGCTTATTTCAGCCGGGAGTCGATATAGACTAATTCGGGTTCGAAATAAGTATTTTTATAAATTAATTCAGATGCCAATTCTGAGTGTACGATTGAGTCCGGATGGGCCGAGATATTCGAAAAAGTACACCCAGGGTAGTAAACGGGTCACGGGACATTTTTAGGCATAGTCGGGCCCACATGGGGGCATTTGGGTAACTTGGGCTTGGCCCATTATGCAAAAAATGGTATTTAGGTTAATTGATAAATTACATGAAATAAGAAATGACTGAGGAGAGTTTAGAAAAAGGCTTAGTGTGTTAAGGAACCCTAATAGCAGTTAAAGGCAGATTTAGGGATCACAAGAGATCCAACAAGAGTCATCTTCAACCTGGGAATTCATCTCCAAAATCAGACTCTACAAAACTTAAGGCAAGTGGATGACTTGCTGTAGTATTGAATTTGTTTTCAATTCATATTTATGTGAGGTGTTTAATTGAAATTCGTTTTGGGTGTTAATGGCATAAACATGGGATTTTGAAAATAATAATCTGACTTACGAATTTGGGTAAGGATTCATGTATAATCTGATAATTGTAAGTTGATATATATCTGGTAGGATGATATCTGGATAATTAGAAACGAATTTGATGAAGAAATTTGGGGTGTAAACGGGTTAAAAGTTAAAGTTGAATTTTTCCACAAATTTAGAAATCAGTAGATTATGGACGAATTAATGATGTTGGTGGATATTCTGGAGATCCCTAGTAAGGTTTCTAACATGTATTATTGTTAAGAGGACTTGAGATTTCTGGTAGAAGAAATTAGGACTTTAAGAAATTCATCCATGGCTGAATCTGTCTTCGTGAAGAAGACGAAGACCTGCTCGATCGATCGATCGATGGTCGGCAGATTCTGACTGTTCGCCCAGTTTTCCTTTATATGGAGAAAAATTAAATTCAGCATTTTTCCATGCCTTAAATTGGTGAGTAATTAATACATGTATTTAAAATCTAATTAATAGTGAATAAAATTAATTAGAATTTGAAGGCGGCTTAGTGTGACATCATAATTTAAAATTTTGTTGGGTTTTGGAGAAATTAGGTGTGACACATTAAGGTTGAAATTTTGAAAGTTGTTCGAAAGGATTAAATATGGATATAGTAACCAACTCCGGGAATAATGGTTGAGAAAATGTCGAGGTATAAATTTTATTTAGGTAAAGGCTAAATAATTTAGAGTCGGGAATTGAGACTCGGGTGGTGTTAATTCGGGCCACGAATGTAAATCCGGATATATATTGGTTAGGGCGATACCAAAAGAAATTAATGTGTAAATTAATTAATAATTCGAGTTGGGCCACAAACTCATTATAAGAACGGAATAGGCTTGTGTTACGGACTTAGTACACAGTATAGTCGGGATATTTTATATTTATATATACACACATATATATATATATATATATATATATATATATATATATATATATATATACATACGGTGTGCGATAGTATATGTATATATATATATATATATATATGGGTGTGCTTTAATATCAGTGATAGATATTATTATTATTATATTCTCTAGTGCTATAGGGGGAGGTTGTGTATAGTGGATGAATCCCCTAGCTTGAGGAGTAGGGCGAGTATAATCTAAGGTCATAGAGTCCGTTATATGGGTGAGGAACTTCTCACTTTCAGGGAAGGAATATGACCGCCTCCAATGTATCTTCTTTAACCAAGTTAGTAAGAAATTCTGAGTTGGGGTAACTAGGTATGTGATTACACCTAGTGGGATAGCACTTTAGGAAATTTCTACCCGGTGAGACTTGATTCGGGGAAAATATTAGTATTAAATGTTATTTCAGTATGTTTGTGAATACTGCAATATGACTAAATATGTAATTAGGTAAATAATTATATATGGGATAATTAATACAAGTTTAAAATGTATTATGTGCATAACATGTGTGAGTGTTATATAAAATTAAAAAGAGAAATGATTTAATTAAGTTGATGTTTATAATAACTTAAAAATCATGATTTAAAACATACTCGGTTAGAGTAGAAAAATTGCAAGGGGTTACATAAGTTATCGGGTCGGGAGAGTAGGACCTAGGTAAATTAAATGAAGGCATTAGTAGTGCACATTAAAGGAGGGGTGAGGATATCCTCAAGGTAGTGCGACACTAACTAAAATATGAAGAGCATGCTTATTTATTTATTACTGCAAGTTAATCATTTGCTAAATGTTTTTCAAATGTTTTTGGGTACTAACCCTTGCTATATAAATTTTTAAATAAACCTTTTAGGTGTCCAGCCACAAGGATGCCAGGCTTGACTCTATTTCAGGATATCCGTTGCTGCAGCACATGTGGATGTTGCGGGAGTTTTGATAGATGCCTCATTCATTCATTCTAGTGTAAAGACTTCTATCATTTATTTCGAGCATGTCGCTCACAGTTCATTTCTGTCAGACTTATTGAGATTGATTACTTGTCTTTATTTTATATTTGTTGGATTTTTGGGCCGATGGTTTATTCGGTTAGTCATTAAATTGTGTATGGTAGTTTTAGTTAATCGTGATTAATTGCGTTATTTTATTTTCCGTATGAGATTACATTCGAGTTAATTAAAGATAAAACTTGACACCAGTCTAATTTTTCTCACTTAGGTGGTTAGTAATTAAAAAGATGACAGTGATGCTAAGGATGATCCAACTGAGAAACTTGTTCTAACTTAATTTAGGACTGATCACGCGGGGTTAATTAGACGGGGTGTCACACATATCACGACCTTGAAGGAACTTCAAGATGAATATGTCATAATTAATTTGAAAAAGTTGATCATGTTGTGGCCATCAAAAAGGTAGTTAAAGATGTTGTTGCCACTTTTAAGACTTCAAAAGACTTCTTCCTTGTCAACAACAAAGCATATATTTATGGCTACAAAGAGCTGAGGGTTGCGAACGAACTTGCAATGAAGCAGTGGGAAGAAATCGTGATAGTAGAGGTTGAAGAGACTAAGATTGCGGCGGATGGAAATAAAGATGGTAAAGATGAAAACGTAACCGCTTGACCTGTACATTGATTTTTTATTTTGGACATCAAACTTACCTTTCGTATCTTTGTACATCTAAAATTGTATTTTTTAATTTCCATAGTTTTTATACTTATTTTTTTTGAACTACTTGGGCCCTCTGCGGCCTTTATCTTTGTAACTTTTTGATAAATTTAAAAATTTATATAGTTTTGTTGAATTTGTATTTGAATATATTTTCATTTCTTTATCCTCTGTGGCCTCTAGCATGTTTGCTTTATATGCTTGTTTGCACTATTTAGCTTTAGGTTGTAAGTTTTAATGCAACTTAGATAATGGCTCCGCGATCTTTAGGAATAGATTGCAGTATGTTGACTTCCGCAAAAGTTTTGGACTTTAAGGCCGCATTTTTATGTGTCAAACTACCTCTAGGTTTTCTTACTGTATTAGTTATAAACTGAAGTTGGGTATTAAAGTAGCCTTTACTGGACTAAGTCATAGACATAATACTTGTATAATTCCCGCATCAGTGTTTTTAGATTATGGTGGTTCTTGAGAACTGATTCCTTTGCTACGAACACCATCTCCATATCCCACTTACCTTATCAGGCTACATGTTTTCACATAGAGTTGAGATTTTTTCTTGCTTTGGGGTATTATCAAGCCTCCCCTGGATAGGTACATTATAAAGCCACCCACTGCTATAAGGGGATTATCAAGCCAACCCTGGATGGGTGTATTATCAAGGCACCCATGGATAAAAAAGGGTATTATCAAGCCAACCCGTGTCTAAATAAGGGTATTATCAAGCCAACTCGCATCTAAGAATGGGTATTATAAGCCCCCAAAGATAATTGAACGGTATTATGGGCCCCCACGGGTAATAAAAATGGTAATATGAGTCCCTAAGGCTAATAGAACGACTATTATGAGCCCTCAAGACTAATAGAAGAATCATACGCCTTTGAAAATATTCACGATGAGAGGGGTTTTAAATTCCATTTAAGGCCATCATGCCCTTTTCGTATTAGGACACCTTTTTCCGTTCACTTCAATCTTTGAGATAATCTGTTATTAGGTTCTCTTCAAATCTGTTAAGATAATAATCTTTCGAAAGATTTTAGATGTGTAGGATAAAAAAGTCACACACACACACACACACACACATATATATATATATATATATATATATATATATATATATATATATATTCGTATTCTAAAAGGCCCGCCTAGGCATGAGAATTGAGAGAAACACATCGTCTACGCCTTATTCTTCATAAAAGGCTAAAGGCACACTTTTTTTAAAAAAAACAAGGGATTAGTTGACAAATATTGGTTATGGAGCATGAATGTGAGAAAGATGGCTACTAAACATATGGATATATTTTCAAAATTCAAGGTATGTACTATTTTATTATATTACTATCCTTAGAATAATTAAAATAATAAAAAAAAGGAAAAACGTCTTTTTACGCCTAGGCTTCGTCTAGGCGTGCCTAAAATCCTAAGGCTTGAGGCTTGACCTCTACGCCTCGACCATGCCTCGCACCTTTTAGAAACTTGATATATATATATATATATATATATATATATATATATATATATATATATATATATATATATATATATATATATATATATATAGAGAGAGAGAGAGAGAGAGAGAGAGAGAGAGATAGATATATGTGTGTGTGTGTGTGTGTGATTGTTCAAGAAATACAAAACATATAAGCTTAAACTCAGAGTTTTCTTTATTTACAAAACTTTAAAAATATAAATATTCTCAAGAATAGACAATCATGCAACTGTCTCATTTAGGGGATGCATCCCCTAGTAACCGCTAGAGGATTCCCTGCCTAACAATCCTTTCAACCTCATTCTTTAAAAAGAAACGCCCATTTGTTGTATGGTCGTGATCTTTATGAAACTTGCACCATCGACTCTTATCCCTCTTATATGGTGGGTGCTTCAGCTTCTATGGCCACTTGAGTATTTCTTTCTCCTTGATGTTCTCCAAGATGTCTTCCAAACTATAATTCAATGGTGTGAAGTTATCATATGGCCTTTATGCCTCATGTTTCTCCTACTTTATTTTCTTCTTCAAATCTTTGGCCGCAACTTTATCTTTCGGAGCTCCTGGTGCTGCGGCCTTCTGCATAGAAGTGAAGGATGCGGATTCCAGCATCATAACCCTCTCCCTAGGAGGTTAATCTAGACCTGGAATGAGTCCTGACTGTCATATAGATGGTTGATGTGGCTCAACAAGTGAGTCACATCTTCATTCTACTGAGGACCTAATCCAGAGCTTCCTTCCATGTATTCTATTGTGTTAGTCTTTAGAAATATATTCTTTGAGTTAAACTAAACCTCTTTGAGTTAAACTAAACCATGGTGAGAAAACAAAGATATGTAGAGAAAAATCAAAG